>JAVGWX010000021.1:33434170-33587280 GCA_036924085.1 Ariolimax columbianus | reverse complement strand
CCGACGGCAATTGTTGCAAATAAAGCATTATCTGATTCAGTTTCCACATCCAACTGCTTTCTTAGAAAATCGCAAACGGAGAGGCGCACTCACACAAGCCATAGACTATGTCCTTAAAATTATAAATAAGCCATTTAGAGCGTGGTTGTGTAAATTGAATGCGAGTACCCACACCTGAGGGATACCCATTACTGCAGGATTAGAAACCCTGACTTAGGTTATTTTTCCCCGGGCCCGCTGACGTCAGGGCCACAAAGGGATGTGGGCGGGCAGCTGCACTGCACAGTAAAAAAATATCCGCAAATATAATCCTTAATGCGTTGTCTAATACGGAAGTGAATAACAGTGTGAACTTGAGAATGAAAAGTGATTTATAAAGTAACTTATTTATGTACAAATATAGTAGCTGATTTATTGCATTGACTTATTTTTATTTTTCACGGCATAAAAATAAAATAAAATGGACACTGCAGCAAGGTTGCCATCTTGACTTTTATAAAGCCAAATTACGTATTTTTGGCTTCATGACATCAGTTGACAGATAATTCGTTTGGTTTTAGTTTGCATAGAACATGCATTCGCGTAGTGATAGAACAATCACTTTTCATAGAAAAAGTACAGGGTGCGAATCTCGCCACCACTATGCTCAAGTTGACCCAGCTGTAAAAGGGTGCATGACACATGACTTGGAAAGTAAAAAGTAGTGAGGAAAAAAACTAGCCACCCCACCTCATTCTCCGATGTAGTTGAACTACTATGAGACAAACCTTTACTTTTACTTTAAATCAAGAAGTCCTTGGCCTTAGCCGCTATTCATGCTTTTTTATATGACAAAAATGATAGCCAAAAAAGGAAGTAAATGTGTGGTTTGAAGAATCTTTTTAAATCGACCTGTCCTTTAACAAGAGGTGGTTAGCCCTTTATATGTCACAATTCTGGGTGCAATTGTGGGTTATCATAAAGGGGTTGTAACACTCAAACACTCCCCCTAATAAACAAACTAGGGTCTCGTACGTCTTTAACACTTTATCCATGACAGCATTGACTGATATGACACTATCTATCTCATTACTGGAACAGAATTGTTGTATTTAGTTCACTGGAATTGCTATGTCAGACCGGCGCCCCCCCCCCCCCCCCCACGCTATTTATATATTGTTTCCCCATTTCTATGCATTTATATGGACGACTAGTATCTTTTTCTTGGTTATTTATTTTGGGGCGTGTTGCATTTTATTCTTATTTTTATGTTGTAATGGACAAAATCTTGGACATTGCTATTTGTTCTTTTAATTTGAAGCGGTATTTGGCTTTTTATGACAACTTTAGTCTGGTGCATCGGTTCGATGTATTACTGCGCACCATGATCCGGTCGGATCCGAATTACAACTTGCTCCTTTTGTCTGAAGAGTGGCTAGAAGAACATGTCATATAATTCTGCTGAACAAGATCGGTAAGAAATGGTTTAATTATTTTGTATTAAGACTTAAAACATTGTTAATTTGATGGATAATGTATCAAGTGTGTGTTTTGAGGTATGTTTGATTGTCAGATATCGTTACTTCATCCACACAATTTGGTGAAAAAAAATGGTGTCTGCTTCGCCATTTAACTTATGGCGGACTAGCACGTGTGCTTCTTGCTGGCTACTTGGTCGGTGTCCGACTACTGTACGTTGTGGCCTGGTCTGATCACAGCTCCCAGTCGGCATGACACTGGTTGGTGATTACGAACAGTACATCGAATTAAGAATTGTAATTTATTACATTATATCAAAAGTGAAGTTACCATTCTTACTATGATTTGTAATTTCTTCATAGAAGTAAAATCATTTCTGACATGAGTGACACGGTAGTGAGTTGGAGTGGACAATCTACCCTAAACTATCATTACTTTGAAGTATTATACTAGCAGTTTCAGGTGGATCAACTTCAATGGTTTCAAACTTGTTTTCATTGACATTGTTGAGTGAAGCTAGAGTAAAAACTGAGTGCAAGTCTTGTCAAATAAAAAGATATGGGCATGACAAATTGTACCTTATAATCTGCCTACAAATTTATGTTGGCGAATACAATCTTATCCCTACCCCCCACCCCCAATTCGCAATAAGTAGACTCATGCTTGAAGCAAATGTCTACTTTTCTAGACATGGATCCAATAAATCTAAGAATGGATGGTATAATGTGGACATGAGAAAGTGATGCTCAAGTCACTGAACATGGGAAGTTGACAATGACATGAGTACGAGTCATTGAGTGCCCTAAAGTTACTCAGGATTTGCGAGACCAGTGGGTGCTAGCGTGATTGTCCACAGAAAACAAACTTTCATAAAATTGAGCTCACAACCAAGTCCAAGATATGGACAATGCATCACTGGGAGTTCAAACGAATGAGTCGAATGCCAGAAAATCTAAATATGACAATGAAAAGGGATTTTAACCTGTTATTTTTTCAGCATGTTACATTTTACTATGTTTGTTGACTTTTATCTATTAACTTATCTATAGATGTGATTTGTGTGTGTAGAGACATAAATTAATAAAGAACATGTTATTGTTTTTATGTGTGTTAATGTCTGAGATACAAGAAAATGTTGAACTACAGAACAGACTCACCCCTTGCTTGAAAAGAATTACACAGAAATTGGGATTACCGATATTTACATGATGGCATCTGTCAGGATCCACTATAAACATAAATATTAGATCAATATCTTCATAAACAAACTAAACAGATCTACCTCAGTAAAATCCCCATGTCTTCATTCTCAGTTGAATTTAAATGAGATGGTGAAATAATCATTTCCAAAATTGCAATTGTTTTTCAACTGGACAAGATGGAAGTTGGGCTGTCTACCGTTAAATGAGCAAGTATATTCAAACGATTTATACACTTGCCCGATTTGATTAAAACGCTTTTAAAAGACGCCGGCCGTGAAGCATAGAAAAAAAGTGACAATGTCCACAGTAGTATTATTTCACAATTGGCATTGTAAAAGTTCAATAGAAACCACTTTATAGTGAAATCTGGCAAGAACAGGTACATAAGCCACACAATAGCTAGAGATCTTAAACAGTCATACATTTCTGATATGAAGAAAAAACAACTCTTGAGGCGGTAAAAACCATAAAGGAAATGGAAAATTCTGGAACTTGGACAGATTTAGAAAGAATAATTATAGACCAATGGAAGAATATCTTAGTGTAGAGTAAAGCGGGGCATTAAGCACCAGTGATTGTTTTTGTAACTTCAATGATTTATGCACAGCCAAGCATATGTTCATGCAATTCAACTCAATACATCATAGAAACACCATTTACACACTATCACAAATGTATTGTGCACTCAAAATATCTTAATGTATTTTTTATACCATTATACCAAGAACCTGATAAAATGGGGCACCTAACTGGGAGTATTAAGCACCTCTCTTTACTTTGGAAAAATCAGATTGATTCTTGTCCATCCAGGTCTTGAATGCTGGAAATATCCACTCTATGTGATACCACTTATCACGCAGTGGACCCAATTCATACCAGCAAGTTGTCCACATTTGTGACCTTCTTCCAAATCATCCTCATTTTTGAGTTATTGCACTGGTGTTGGGCATTCCAGCCTCTTTCTCTTCTCCCCCCCCCCCCCCCTAGAAGAAGCATCCTGAGCAGCCGTCTGTCTGATGCTGCATGCACTCCTCTGAAGCTTATTTTCTAGACAAAGCAGATTTCCCTCTTGTAGAGCCCATAAGTCTTGTCAGCGTTGATCTGTTCAAATATATTTTATTTATGCTTCAGTTAAGAGTAAGACCTTGCCTAGAGGGGTGAACCAGTGGTTAAACCTCCAGGTCCCCAGCACGATATGTTCACTGGCAAGTAGTGTTGTGAAAAGTTTTCTGTGGAGCTTGTAATCAATCACATGTTAAGGCAAGTCAAAATGACATGGAGGAACAGTGCTACAAATTTCTTCTAATTGTGCTTTCTCATTGGTTCATGTGGTCTAAGAGTGATACAGAATGGAGCCTCTGGTTTGTTAAGACATGAAAACACCAGTGATTAAATGCCCGACCACTTAAGAGGATTTTCTGATGCTTACTTATTGGTGAATACACACATACTGATGGAGGGCTTTTTACAAACTGATACAGAAGAAAAAACACAGCAAACAATGCAGAATTAGAGGAACTAAAGTCTATTTGGATACACCTTGACATGTTTAAAATATGTTTATAGAACCACTATGGATGAGATGTCAGCCTAGTCTAGAATTGGTCTCTGAGTCTAGAAGTAAAAGACTGCAAGAAAAGGAATTGGCCACCCTCCCTCATACAAGCTGTGTCTTAGTATGCTGAAGTCTATCATCATCATATCCTGACACTAGTGTAACTTCTATGGGATTAACTTTTTATTTGGTCATTTTCTTGGCATCAGTAAATTTTAGACCGTTCGTTATTTTTATATGATTAAAAAATACACACAATTTTACCAGAAGTTGGATGATGATTAGTTTGGGTAAGCAATAGGTTCAAACTCCTATTCAAATTTGATCAGTTTAAAATTCACAATGGCTTTCTATTGAACACAATTGTGGATGAATCTGTTTTCACTTTTATCAGAGATGGGTCTCAAACCAAGGGACCAAGTGAAGAGTACATCCCTGTGGCCGATGGTATAATTGAGGTAATTGAGTTTTATATTGTAATGTCACATGATGAGGATGTTTTGATAGGAAATGATGCACTTATAAGTTACTTATGAACACATGTTTTGGTCTGTTTACATTTCTAATGCAGTGTACACTATTTGTGGTGCTTTTGTTAGTGTAGCCTATGGACTAGATTGCAGTTCCATGTTCAGGCCTGTTAAAACAAGCTTTCATTGACACATTTATGCACATAATTGTATGGGCGCACATTTATAGATTATCAGAAATGTAATGTCCAGCCCATGAGGTTTGCCAAAATTGATAATTTTGCTAGCGGCTATAAAAGGTTGGGCACACCTGGAGTAAACATTTCCTGTATTGATCATGTGTTCATCTAGCCAGATATTTTTGATTTACACAATGTATGATTCAGTGTAGGGCAATAGAATGACATTTGATTTCACTTGCCTGTTGCTTATAATTTTGTGGGCTTAATTCTACCAGAGCAACTACGATGGAATTGTGGATGCTTTTGATGATATGAACCTCAAGGAGGATCTTCTCCGAGGAATCTATGCTTATGGCTTTGAAAAACCATCTGCAATTCAACAGAGAGCAATTTTGCCATGTATTGCAGGTATAACATAGTTTTTAGTGTTTATTTATATATAATTTGGAAAGAGCATGCACATGATGTACTTTATTTTTAGATTGTGTAAACACAAAAAACGTGTTCCTATAGATTCACCTCTTCACTCCATTTGAAGCATTTGCACCAACACAATAATTGGACTTTTTTTTTACATGAATCCTCTATCCTTTCATTTGCATTGACTTTCAGAAAGAATTATTTGACATGAGGTTGCTAGGTTCATGCTTAGCCCTTTTTAGTGACATGCTTTGAGGGTTAATGGACATTAATTTCAACCCAAGTCGAGTGAACTTTTCCAATGCCTTTCAGATAGAATTTGTATTTTTGGCTTTCTATGTGCCTGTCTCAAAGTAACCCATCTGTAAATGGAAGCACGGCTCTAGGATTGCAGGTGAGGGATCTTGCCATACCTCATTGCAGAGTCATAAAATAATCATCTTTACCTTTAACCCTCTATTTCAAATGCTAATGTCTGCTGTAAGACTGGACTACTTTCTCCTATTTCATATAATTTAAAATGTGCGTTTCATACAGTTGAAATTATTTTGGTGATTTCTGTTGTGACTGACATAAATTTTGTCTAACCAGGACGGGATGTGATAGCTCAAGCCCAATCTGGTACTGGCAAGACTGCGACCTTCTCCATTGCCATCCTTGAGAAGCTTGATCTGAGCAACAACAACACTCAGGCCCTTGTCCTTGCTCCTACCAGGGAGTTGGCTCAGCAGGTTAGCCACGAAACTTGTCAATGTGATTGCTCATCCTCAGCGTAACCATTTTCAGCTCTGTAGGTACATACCTGGAGGCACGCAGCACATATAACCGATAAGTTAAAAAACAGGATTCTTAACACTTGACCATTGTTGCGCGACCCACATTTTAAATTGTCATCCGAGATATTTTTCTGAAGATGGCATGTAAATTGGTAGAATATTCAATTGTCAGAATTTAACCCTACCAGACCTGAGACCCTGAACCTAACTGTCCCCTATATCTGGGATCCTGAGCATTAAAGAGTAAAAACCAACACGATATAGAAAAATGTTAGTTGCATGCAAACAAGTGGTTAGAATAAGATGGAACTTGGAGAAATTGTAGAAAATAGGTCTACCTTTCATCTAGCGCCAATATTCCACTTTTCTGTGCCAATCCACCCAGCAGGATGAGCCTTGTTTCACACAGAGGTACTTATTGTAAAGTGAGCACCAGATGTTGTTCTCACCTTCTTGCATGGATTGTCTTTGTAAGACACTCCAGAATGTTGCTTGTTGTACCTCGAGTGCTTCTCCATGCACACAACACAGATATGATTTGAAGATGTCCCAGGGGGAATCTCTGGAAAATTATTGCAATTGGTGGGCCCGGAGGTTCGTTTTCTGCCAAATTTTGTAAGAAAGTATCGTCGAAAAACAAGGATGTAAAGTCAATCAGTTCACTCTCCTGTGATAGATCCAGGAATGTTCACTGGGCCTTTTCCATCTTCATTGAAATTCAGATCTATATTTGGTGATAGAAAATTCCTTGTCCAAACTTCACCACCTAGATCCCCCCATCAGCTGTTTGAGGGACACGCCCCCCTTCTCTTAGTATCGATCTAGCTCTAGATCTATAAGGTTCACGATTCTCATCACTCGAACTCTCACTGTCTGTGTCACTTGAACTGGAAACGTATTCTTGATGAAATTCTGACTCCTCAGAGTCTGAATCAACCAAAGTATCGATCACTTACTTCGCTTTCCTGTTGAAGTGCTTGGTTCATCAGCTGCTTGTTTCATTGTGAATTTTCAGAATTTCACGTTAAACCACAGTCAATTCAAACACATGGGGGCAGACATTTGCAATGGCTAACCATGAGGTTTGGACACGATTGGTTGGTTATTTTTAGTTTGTGACGCATTTGTTTTCATGTACTAGGCAAAGTACCGAAAATTAGGTACGGCGGTATAGCGGCAGATTCTGGAATTCTCGAAAAATCTGTTTTTATAAACATGGCCTTCCAAGTGGATTATTTGCTTCAGGGAATGAGAGCTGGTTTAATAGAAAAGTTTTCATCGCCGGGACTGTGAGTGTTAAACTCGGCAGACTTACATTTACAATGCTACCAGGCCACACTCAGCAGACTTGATCTATGTTAATGGGTGGGTATGCAGTACCATGCACTCTTTTTTTAACCCAAAAGTATTAGTTTGTACTATTAACCCAATATGTCACGCCCTGAACCCTTAGTGAAATGACTCGGGTAATTGAGCAGAAGTGTCGTGCTTTGAGTTTTGTAAATAAAAAAAGATAACTTTGAAGTGGTTGTGATGTGATACCCAAGTCTTGAAATACTATTTTAAAATCAATCTACATTAACTATACTAGAAATGATTATACTCAATAGTGAGGTGGCAATGGATATGACCAAGTGATATCTGATTTGAATACTTATCCTGCAATAGGTGAATCAGAGTTTCCTGGCACAGTAGAGATTTAGGATAAAATGGATGTGAAGTGTGGATCAATGTGTAGCTACAATTAGGTGAGAAACACAGGCCAGCAGAATGTTTTATTGAGACTAGCACCACCTATGGATGGGTCTGCCAGACTTCTGCAGTACAATCAGTTGCAAGGTGTGGCTCAATTAGTCCTAATCTTCATGAAAGCACTGTACAGTTGTTGTAGCTGTGGCAGTTGTCAATTGGAAGTAAATGAAACTTGGTTCAATTTGGGTGAGGTGGTAGGTTTATATATATCTTCCATCTCAATATTCAGCCAGACATTCATTCACATTTTGTAAAGGTGTCCCCACAAATTTATCAAAATATCTAAAACATAACAAAAACATAGTTGTTTGTAGCTTTCTTTAGTTCTAAAATTGGTTACTGTTAATATATTGTGGTTTCATTGCTTTCTGTTCCAAATCTCTTACTGGCTGGTTGTTAAGCTGAAGTTGTGTTAATTAGAACTATTTACATGTTTTGCTAGTCAATCTTTTAAATTTGCTTACAGATCCAGAAAGTGGTACTTGCTTTGGGAGATTATCTAGGAGCACAGTGCCATGCCTGCATTGGGGGCACACTGGTGCGTGAAGACATCCGAAAGCTGGAGAGCGGGGCTCATGTTGTTGTGGGCACACCTGGTCGTGTGTATGACATGATCAACCGCAGAGCTCTCAACACCAAGGACATCAAGATGTTTGTTCTCGATGAAGCCGATGAAATGTTATCCCGAGGTTTCAAAGATCAAATCTACGATGTGTTCAGGTTCATGCCCAACGAGATTCAGGTTAGCATTCATGTGTTGGTCATTTTACCACAATCTTTTCTTTTGAAATGACCGGTTTCAGCTCTGCTATATGCATAAGTGTGCGTGCAGAGCATTTTTTTGTGTTGAAATCGGTATCAAAACACTTCACAGCCCATTGTTACATAGCAACTGATTGGGGGGCCTGGATTATCTGTGCATGGGTAGCCTTAGTTCAAAGTATCATTGAAATTGGTTTTATTTTATTGTTTTCAAAGTTCATCTTCAATTTGTGAAAATTGGGACTTTTGCCTTTTCATCAAATGGCTTCAGGATATGAGAAATATACTTAATAATGGCAGAAATCCCAGTAATGGCAAAGACAGTGATTCTGAATAGGACATTATGAAAAATGTTGATGTAATGGGGATTCTGAAATGGATATCCAAGTTGAAATGGTTGCTAATGAACATGAGCTTGGATTGACAGAAATAAATATTGAAAATTTCTCACAGAATCTATCGGTCCTGCCTGTGGGCTAGGTCTAGAAGCTACTTGCTCTTGTTTGCAAGCCTGAGAGACATGTACGTTACCAATACCAGTCCATGATTTCTATTTTCAATGGCAGGTTTCTTTTCAAGCTATACATTCATTTCATGGCTACCAATTCTTCTTCGTTCTCAATCTCCCACTACCAAACCCTGAAAGGGCTTAAGTAGCAGAATGTAGTCCAGAGAATGGAATGTGTTGTCGTAGTTTAGTCTGGCTGTGATATTTGCACCTTTCGGTCCAACACATCTGACTTCAGCAAGCATTCCCTCTTCGATCCCTTCTCCTTAGCCAGTCTGCCCTGCTGCAGCCTGTTATCCAGGATCACTGTGTGGAGGTGTAGAAGGGTCTTGGCAGCTCTGGTTTGCTGCCCTGACGCTAACAGTCAGCTATGGGTCGCTGACCACTACAGCTCATGCGCTGCTCTGCATCTAGATTCCATGGCTACCAATTCAACCTAAGTCTTGTCATGTTGTGAAATCCAAGACTGGCTACATGCTGAATTTTATGTTCTACCTACGCTGGGAATGTAAATGAGCCCTTGCAGTGGGGCATAAAAGCTATAGCCATATGTAGCCATCTATAATGCAGCTGATAACCTAAATAAATATCACTGCATTTACTTTGACTACTTCATGCAGTAAAAATTTTCTCTAGCGTAAAGTCTACATGTGTGAAACCACTTGGTGAACTTGGAATGGATGCTGATTTTACCCTGGTTTTTTTCTAGCCATCTGTTTTTCCACCTGTCTGGAGAACCTTTTACAACGTCTAGAACGACATAAAATATTGGAGACTCAAATGTTTCTTGCAGACTGAAACCTGTTTCAGATAACCACAGACTGATTCATTCCCCAGCAGGAGAGCCTGCTTTCAAATAGGAATGTGTGGATGCTTATTGATTTCTGTCCAGTGGAAGAAACATTATTTGGCATTTCATTCAGTGGATTGTAAAAAAAAAGCAGTCAAACAAATGATTTTTTAAGACCATTATTAATCACAAATGACAGTTATATTTTTCTAAAGGTGTATCCATTTTTCTATATATTAAAACATTAGTATTTTAAAATATATTAAAGATAAATTCTTTAAAAAAAAAAAGTGTACGTGTGTGCGCTTAGGAGCAGGGGATGAATTTCCCAATATGCTGCCTAGGTTGTAAAGGGTTAACTAAGAATAACACTCAACACTGAGCATTCCACAAATAATCTCCCCCGCCACCAAGTTTAGCTTCATACTAATGTATATCTTATGGATACTTCATGTTGTATCTTGTTTATTCTTAATGAATTTTATTTTGAATAAAACAGTTTGACATCCGAAAGTGTGAATATGGGTTTAACAATTTGTTTTATATAAGGAAGTGGGTGTAAAAAAACGGCAGGTAATAACCTTGTCAACATAGGTGATTAATGTATGGTACACAGATTAACATGTCCTGGGAATAAAATTGGGTCAACAGAAACCAGAAGTGTGCATGTTCAGCGGAATAAGTTTAAAGATTGAGAAGCTGTCAGTATGTTTGAATGTCTAGTTGTTGTATTTTCATTGATATTTTATAACCTTTAAGGCACTAATGTCCGCATAGGTGAACAAGTAAAAATACTCTACTCAAGTAAAAGTCCCCCTACAGTCCACCTAAACGGACACGTGATAAGAAAATTTGCCGATTGCCATCAAAAAGTTATTCTAGAGCATTGCCGTGTGTTAACACCGGTTGATATACGGTCATTTTGAATCTATATATAGGGATGCCGTCATTGCCGTGTGTTAACACCGGTTGATATACGGTCATTTTGAATCTATATAAATGGAAGCCGTCATTGCCGCTGTAAACAACCAAAAGGCTGTAAAGCGCTTTTGAAACGTGTTTGCGTTATCGGGACTTGCGGATTATTCCGTTATTGCGGGTGATAAAGGTAAGTTCCGACATATTTTTGGGAGTTCGATCTGTTTAATTTGTTTATTTAGCAGTATTAACTACATTTGTAAGGGAAAATAGCAGATTTGACGATCTTGTAAGAAAAACTAATCACCGTTCTGTGACAATTTTCACATTCTGCCTGTCCCGATTCCCCGCGACATGGGCAAAATCGAAATGTTGCGGTTTTTTTAAATCTGTACATTCATCTTCTTGTATCTCATACATTAACACACACACACAAAAACAATAACACCAAGTAGTTCTTTATTCATTTATGTCTCTACACACACAAAAATCATATTTATACAACAAACAGTCAAAGTGAACAACCTAGAAAAAAATGTGCTGAAAAATAATTCAGTGCCTGCGGGAATTTCCGTACTTTTATAACTCAGGGCCCTAAAGGTTAAGTATGTTTGTCAGATTTACTAGTCGATGAGCAATACTACAAAAATAAGATTCCATCAGTACTGTCTTGTTTCGATGCTATGACCATTGTATATGGTGTACTTTCTTGTTTCTGTGCTATGGTCATGGTATATGCTCTGCACTATGTACTGAAAAATGGACTTGTGACAATTAAAATGGCTTTTTCACCAGGTGATCCTCTTGTCAGCTACCATGCCAGCAGATGTGCTGGAGGTCACCCAGCGCTTCATGCGTAACCCTGTGAGAATCCTTGTCAAGAAGGAGGAATTAACATTGGAGGGCATCAGGCAGTTCTATGTGCAGGTTGAGAGAGAGGTTAGTATTGGATTGTGATTTATGGGAGAAGCATGTAGGATCACTAACATTCCATGCCTAAGATGCTTGTGCCATGGGTCTAGTGGTTTATAATTTGAAACAAATTGCTATATAAAAATTCACAAAAGAGTATGAAGATGATTCTTGTAAAAGGACCAGCTGTCTTCATTTGAGGCAGACTATACCAAATTTCTGGTTGCCATGACAGTTCGCACATTATGAAAGTATTCATTGATTTTAAAAATAGTTAGCCAGGTTGTAACACATTTGTGCGCATGGACTTGTCACTGTTTAGTAAAGTCCATTCTTTTTGCAACAACATGCACAATTTTGTGGTCTTTTTGGCCATGTTGGGCCAAATGCCTTGAAATTGCTTTACTCCACTGCAAGGGTTTTGAATGAATGCATTAAGTGAGAGGTTGTTAGGACAAAGACTGAGAGGTGCAAGTGTTATGTTCAACATAAGACTTTTCTAGGGGTATTAGAGGCATTATTGTCTTGCACACAACAATCTATACAACTTTAAGTGTTCATCTATAGTTGTCATAATGCCTGATATTATATTTTTAGGAGTGGAAGCTGGACACCCTGTGTGATCTTTACGAGACCCTCACCATAACTCAAGCAGTCATCTTCTGCAACACCCGTAGGAAGGTGGACTGGCTGACTGAGAAGATGAGTTCCAGGGATTTTACCGTCTCTGCCATGGTATGTTTTAATTGAAAACAAACATAGCAGATTGTTCTATTTCCTTTCAAATATAAGTTAACGGCAAATACCTGCGGCCAAACAGCACTCCAACTACTTCATTTGATCGGCACATGACATGGAAAAGTCAGGTTTGAGAGAAACTGAATCAGAGCCAGACAAAGAATGGCAATCATGAGGAAACTTGCTGGCACAAGCTGGGGATCAGACGAAAGAATACTAAAGAAACTGTACAGTGGAAGAGTGAGACAGTTCTCGAATATGGCATTGCGGCATGGATAACAGCAGCAAAGGCGAACTTTGATAAAATTAGCAAACTTCAAAATCAAGCCATGAGAGTTATAACAGGAGGCATGAAGTCAACGCCAATTGTAGAACTTGAAAAGATTACAAATCTGCATTCCATGACCGACAGAAGAGACTGCAGAGCCCAGCAGCAAGCAGAGAAACTCAGAAGACTGACAGATCATCCAATGCATCAGAGACTAGATTTGGGAAATGGGAAACTAAAGCGGAGAAACTTTGCAGAAATAGCCAAAGCGAAGACCCTATGAACACATTAACAATACCAAAGCCCATCCCTACTGTATGCAAACCTAACTGGAAGCAGCATATCATTCCGGAGGTGGTAGAAAATGTACCAGGTTCTGGAAACAAGAACAGCCAGACTGAAAAAGAAAGAAGAGACATAACCCTGAGGTACACAACGGAAAACTACCCAAGCATGGAATGGACATGCATACACCAACGGTTCTGTAACAAAGACAGAAATGGGTATTCCTGGGCCTACCAAATGGTAGAAAAGTAAGTCAGTGGCAACTGGAAAATTCTCAAGCAATTTCAGAGATGGGGCACTGAGGGCTGCGGTAGAAGCAATGCTGACAACCGAAAGCCAGATAGTCCTGTTTACAGATGCCCTGGGCATAGTCACAGCACTAAAAAGCCAGAAAAATACTGAACTTAATGATTTAAGAGCAGTACTCTGTCAACTATGCCAGCAGTCCGCACCAAAAAGAGTAGTGGTACAGTGGGTTCGATGAAGACGAAGAAGAATATTATCACTGTGTACGATGAAGAAGAAGAAGAATATTATCACTGCGTATGATGAAGAAGAAGATTATCACTGCGTACGATGAAGAAGAAGAAGAATATTATCACTGCGTACGATGAAGAAGAAGAAGAAGATTATCAGAGTTGAAATGTAATAGTGGTACAGTGGGTTCCATCCCAAGGCAACGAGGAGGCAGACAGACTGGCAAAAAAAAGGTGCAAGACTGCCACAACCAGATTCTAGTGTGACCCACGAAGAGTCCAAAAGGCTTATTAGGGCCAGATACATGGCCAAATGGGACACAGAATATACTGGCTACACAAAAAACGATGCCGTATTACCAGTTGAATAGAAGAGAGCAGGTCATGGTCTTCAGACTCCTCACAGACAACAGACTGAGGTACCACCTATTCAATAAACTGAAGATAGGTGGCACTGGGGATGCACTTGTGGTACCGGGAAAATGACCGCTGAACATCTGCAAAACTGCCCGACATACGAGGACCAGAGAAAGCACACGTGGCCATCACCAGTGGCAACACTAGACAAGCTCTGTGGCAGTGCCGACAGCCTCAGGATGACTGACCGCTGCTTTCTTCGAAAAAATACAGGTTGACGTTTGGCAACGTGCGAAGTAGTACTCTATTTCTTCTTCGTTCTCAATCAAATATGGCTTTGCAAGTAGCAAGATGTTGCCAAGAGAATTGAATGTGTTGTCGCCTCTTGACTGCAATATTTGTACCTTTTGGTCCAACAAAGTCCCAGCTTCTACCATGGCTAGTGGTCTTTTTTTTATCTTGGGACTTGTTACAACAGATGGGGTAGCTGGCTTCAGGCCCAGCCATGCTTTAGTCGCCTCTATGATGTGCCTGATTGTTTGCTCCCCTGGCGAACCTCAGTAATATGTTATGTCTTAATTGTTTATGATTTGAAATTAGTTTTTCATAATGTAGATTTGAATGTTTGTCGCTCATTATTACTTATTTGAAAGATAGTATATATATACATTATTTTATGAAGTAAAATTGTATGATCTGTGATACTGGTTACGGACCTTCCTGAAAGCACTGTGCAGTTATAGCTGTGGCAGCCGTCAATTGGAAGTATATGAATCTTGTTCAATTTGGGTGAGGTGGTAGATTTATATATATATCTTCCATCTCAATATTCAACCAGACAATTCATTATCTAGCTTACTGATGATCTCATAAATAAAATAAATCTGTTTTAGGGTGTTTAGATCTGCTGAAGCCGGATGTGTCGGACTGAAAGGTGAAACTATCGCTATAAACTAGCGACACAACTCATTCTGGACTTCCATCCTGCTACTTGCAAAGCCCTGTTCAGAACTTTGTAGTGGGAGATTAAGAACGTAGTAGTAGTAGTAGTAGAAGTACAGCCAAATCTGGTTGGTGTGAAACCATGTAATGCAGCACTTTTTAGTTGTTTGCTCGGAGTCTCAACTTTACCCATGTGCCTGTTTTCTCACTTGTTACTGCACAATAGTATCTTAAATTTGCTTAGATAAAATGTGGTTCTTTTTTTGAGAGATTTAATGCACAATGCCATGACTGCTTTGGAGATCGTACTGTATTTGGTAAATTTTTACTGCTTGTATTTTGTTCTTTGAAAACACCTTCTTTTGGGCTAATGTCTTCCTGAAAGCACTGTACAGTTATTGTAGCTGTGGCAGCCGTCAATTGGAAGTATATGAATCTTGGTTCAATTTGGGTGAGGTGGTAGATTTATGCATATCTTCCATCTCAATATTCAACCAGACATTATCTAGTTTACTGCCATCTGTTTTGGCATTAGTCTTCTCTTTTTTTATAATGTAATATTACTTTCTACACAATCCTTATACCAAAGACTTCGCTTAAAAAGCCTTTTTGTTCTTGTTACTAAGTTCTGCAGTCTTGACTCGCCTATTGTCATTGTTCAACAGATGGCCGTTAATAGACTTCAACATGTCATCCCTATCCACATCTAAGGTTTTTGAAGCTTTTTAAAACCCTTTAAAATGTTGACATAGAAATATTTTTATTAGTCATGTCAGTACAATAACCATCATTCAGGCCAGTTTTCAGTATCATTGTACAGTTCATGTCCTTATTACATCTACGTGTTGTTCAAGACTACATGAATGAAGACAGCACATTCTGCATTATAGTTTACTGAGAAACATCTATAACCTTTACCTCTTATTGTTGCATTTGCCTGCTGTTTTACTGGACAGTTTTAATTTTTAAGTGTATAGTTATCTATCACTGCATAGCATATTGCCAGGGTGTCAGTTAAAACCTTGATATTTGAATGAGTTGCAATTGTCTTCCTGAAAGCACTGTGTAGTTATTATAGCTGTGGCAGCCGTCAAATTAGAAGTACATGAAACTTGGTTAAATTTGGGTGAGGTGGTAGATATGTATATCTTTCATCTCAATATTCAACCAGACATTCATTCATTTACGCCGTGATTACAAACTTCTTTACAATGCGCAAAGTATACATATTTCCAGTCCTTAAGTGCAGAGAGATCTTTCACACATTCTTTTTCTGAAATGTAATTGGGTTGCAACATGTATGAAGATTCAGAACAGCATTACTATATAATTGGGCATAATTTTTTATTGCACAGGACCACAAAACATTTATATATGAAATTTGTTGTTTATGATCGATGTTCTGTATTATGACGTCACTGCTAAAATACAGAATAAATTAATGGACGTACGGATAAGATGCCAAGATCAGAACAAAAGGGAACATTACAAAATATTTTCATGAGGGACAAAAGGTAGTTCATATAAAAGCAGCCAACAAATTGTAGAATTAATGATTAAAATAATGATGGGTTAACTTTGATTGGATACAAAATGTGGTTATGAAGAGCATTTGCCGTGAATATAAATTTACCAGCCTTTTGTATTTTATCAAATGATAGGAAGTACAAACTCCTTGTTCTGGATGAGTGAGACCTTCCTAAAAGCACTGTGCAGTTATTGTAGCTGTGGCAGCCGTCAAATGGAAGTATATAAAATCTTGGTTCAATTTGGGTGAGGTGGTAGATTTATGTATATCTGCCATCTCAATATTCAGCCAGACATCCTTTAATATCAACCTTTACTGCTGATCTGGAGTAAGACTTTAGACAAAAGAAGATCCACTATATGTAACCAATTACCAAAGGAAACAAGAATGAACTCATTTACCAAAGAAATGATTTAACTCGCCATTAATAGCTTCAAAATGTTAGCTCAATCGCCGTTAAACATAGTGGCTGTCTTGTTACAAATTTAATAAATCAGTGGTAGGGTATTTGGCACAGTCAATTCTGGTAGGCGTGAAACCATGCAAGGCGGCACTTTTTAGTTGTTTGCCCTGTGTCTCAGCTTAACCCATTTTGTCACTTGTTACTGGGCATCGGTCTGATTTTAAATTTGCTTAGATATGTGGTTCTTGCTCTGAGAGATTAAATGCACAATGCCATGGCCGCTTAAGAAATCATACTGTATTTGGAATATTCTTAGTCTGAATTTTGTTTGATTTTAACACCTCCTTTTGGACGAGTTCATGTCTTCCTAAAAGCACTGTACAGTTATTGTAGCTGTCGCAGCCTTCAAATGGAAGTAAATAATCTTGGTTAAATTTGGGTGAGGTGGTAGATTTATATATATCTTCCATCTCAATATTCAGCCAGACATTCACTATCTAGTTTACTGCCATCATTTGGGAATTCGCCTTCTGTCTTTCATTTTTCTGCAATATCCTTCAACCAAAGACTTTTATAGTCTTTGGTCTTGTTACTAAGTGACCTTGGGCATATCCATATGCGCTTGATTCTTGTTTGATTTCAAAGCTCTCCACCGTGACTATTGATTGTAATGTCATTGTTCAACAAGTGGCCATTGAAAGTCTTTTCACGCTTATATCCACATTTGATGGATTTAAAACCCATTAAAATGTTAATCCTTAAAAATCCTTTTTTCATTACCAGAATGTTTGTACAATAAACATTCAGACTTGTCGGTATTCAGTCTCATTGAGCATTTCGTGTAAAATTTAGAACATCTATATCTTGTTCAAGACTACATAAATGAAGGCAGCACTTTCTGCATACTAGTTTGCAGAGGAACATCTATAACGCTCACCTCTTATTGTATTACCTGCTGTTTTACTGTCTTATTGTATTACCTGCTGTTTTACTGGACTTTTTTTCTTGACTTAAATTTACAGATACAAATCAAGTGTGGTTTGATTTGAGATTATGACTGCATGGGATAACAAAGCATATTGCCAGGGCGTTGTTTAAAATCTTGTGATTTGTGTGCATAACAATTACCTTCCTGAAAGCACTGTGCAGTTATTTGTGGCTGTGGCAGCCGTCAATTGGAAGTATATGAAACTTGGTTTAATTTGGGTGAGGTGGTAGATTTATCTATATTTTCCATCTCAATATTGAACCAGACATTCATTCACTCTACCCACTCCGGAAATGTTTTTTGATTTACAAAAACCAAAAACATTTATAGCTATGCATAATTTTGCTTTGTCTTTACGTTAAGGCCAATTCTTGCAATTCAGTATGTCAGTTTTATTGAAAATAAATTAATTTAGATCACATTATTATGTAAACTGGGACATGAAGTATTCATAATAAGGATTATATATTAGTATTAAGTGTATTCGAGTTACGTTGAATACCCATGAATAAAGATATGTGATCATTGTGGCCCCATCTTTTCTCGTGTATTCAAGCCCAACTTTTCTTTAAATGTCTCTTTGGAGTTTCAAATGTCTACATATTGAAAATAATTGCATTTCTGAATCACTTTCTTGGAGTGACAATGATGTGGAAATTGAGGTTTCTTGGGCAACCTGTAAAAGATTAATTGGTAGAGTTGTTACTAATTTCAGAAGTACTTCAAATAATATTGAAGGATAAGTCATAGCAGTTTCCTTGCTACTGTTGTATTTTGTTTAATAAAATAATTATGGACTTCTTAAAAGCACTGTGCAGTTGTTGTAGCTGTGGCAGCCGTCAATTGGAAGTATATAAAACTGGTTTAATTTGGGTGAGGTGGTAGATTTATGTATATCTTCAATCTCAATATTCAACTAGACATTATTTCATTATCTGGCCTACAGCTTCTGTGGACAGGTCTGTCTTTTTCCATTTGGAAAAATAAAACCACCTATTAACCAAATCTGTCTTCTCTCTGCAGCACGGAGACATGAACCAAAATGAACGTGACCTGATTATGAGGGAGTTTCGCTCTGGGTCAAGTCGTGTGCTCATTACCACTGATTTATTGGCCCGGGGGATTGATGTCCAGCAGGTGTCACTAGTCATCAACTATGACCTCCCTGCTAACCGGGAAAATTACATTCACAGGTACATATGTACTGGTTATCGGGGCCGTGCTAGTATTTATGTAATGTGATCCTTTATATATATTGTACAGCCTCATCTTCTAGGTTTAAAAAAATGAAATGTATATATATCTTAATGCACAAAGCATACGATACATTTGCTGGATTGTTATTAAAACCGATTAGGCTAAAATTATTAGTAGGCATGCACCAAACCTTTCATGATTTTGACCTGACATGAATATATAGTAAATGTGTGGAATACATCGACCATTTCTTATAAATATGAAGTAATCACTAAGGTGTTGCGTTCTTACAAAAATACTTCTTAACTCTTTAACTTTAAATGATCTTACTTTGTTTTTAAACCATTAGATGTCAACTTCTTCACATCTTTAATTGAATTTTTTTAATAGGGCCTATTATATTTCAAATTACACTTAAATGCACAGGATCAAATTGTTAGGACATATTGTAGTATTAAATATGTGAGGAGTGAGTAAAGAAAACTTACCTGACGATGAGGAATTAACCTAGATGTCCACACCTACCTTCTTTTATAAACAAAATCAGTAAATATCACAACTTTGAAAAAAAATTGTTCATGGACAAATCTGGAAAACATAGCAGTCAGAAATTAATTAAAGGGAAATCATTCTAGTTAATTTCTGGCATTAATAAAAAACGAAATACCTGAACAGAAACAAAAATACATTTTTATACAGAGGGGATGGTATCTTCTTTACAACAGGAGCCATTAAAAAAAGGGATGATCACATCGTCTCTCCGGAGTTGAAACTTTATTTTAAAATGTTGGACCGAAAGGTGCAAATATTGCAGTCAAGTTGTAAACTAGCCACATAACATATTCCATTCTCTTACAAATCCCTGTTCATGGTATTGAAGATTCAGAAAGAATGCAGATGACCACCACTGACAAACCAAGGAAGTCAACATAATTTCAAATTACGGTTTGGGGAAATTGAACAGGTATCTGGGCTCCAGATTTGACAATGCACAAAATTGAGATGATTGTCAATGTAAAGGCTACACAACCTGAGGTCACAGAATACCAGCAAACCAACAAAAAATTGAGAACTTTGGTTTTCTAACGGCAGAGGAACATTGTTACACAAACCTCAAGGAAGGGACAAGTCTTTTGAGTAAAAATGTTCTAGAAAAGTCCTCAGAATAAACATATGGACATTCGTTGACGAGAGAGCTGGTTCATAATGGACAGAAAGTTTAAATACATCAAAAGACAATGGTCTTGAAAGAATAATGGAAGGTATGGAGCCAGACAAGAGAGGCAGACCAAGATGATGATACCAAGATTTCAAGGAATCCCTGGGCATGACTCGGAGCAGGCTGTAGATTGATTAGGTATAGGATGAAGGTACCTTTGGTTCTTTCTCGATGTTGCAAGAGCTTCAGCCCAGGATGTTATATTCCCACTTGGATCCAGACTGAGTGATTAGTATAGTGGTAGAACACTTGCTTTTCAATGAAGTGATAGTTAAACTCTTGACAATTCACTATCCAGTGATTGATGATATATCACTGCCTGGCCACAGCAGGCAACTTATTTGTCCAACGGATGTATGCACAATGGCAGCACATTAATCGATGGCAACTATCTCAATATAATACTGAACCAAATTGGTAAGGTGTTTTCCTCGGGGTCTCAAACCATGGAGACCTGGATTTTTTTTTCCACCATGGAGCATCCGTCCGGTAAATATCTCCACTGATCTCAGTAGTGACATCAGAGACCAGTGTGCAGTGGCGTGCACATTAAAAATACCTTAGCAGTTCGAAAACGAAAACAGTAGACCTAATGGCTGCTGCTCTGGCAAAATTCAAGTTAAATATTTTTATTCTCAAATTATTCTAGG
The DNA here is from genome assembly GCA_036924085.1 of Ariolimax columbianus. Lineage (NCBI taxonomy): Eukaryota > Metazoa > Mollusca > Gastropoda > Stylommatophora > Arionidae > Ariolimax > Ariolimax columbianus. The sequence goes on along the minus strand of JAVGWX010000021.1, from coordinate 33,566,524 downwards.
AATATTGTCACCACAGAATTTTAAAAAAAGGGGGCTGTGTGGCTATAATTTCAGGACTTAGGTTATGTGGATAGTACTATCGCGCCCGACAGGCTGCAGGTCTACCTTGCTCTAATTTACGTTTCCACCTCCACCAGTCTCAAAAATAGACGATCATATATTCCAGGGGCTAACAGAAGCTGGGATTGACCTGGCAAGTCACCAGTGAATTTTCACCTGCGAAAAAATATCAAACAAAAGTCCTCCCCATGTCACCTTACAACATATGTTGGCTGAAGATTGTTTAACTTGACTATGGCCTTTTCCAGAGTTTTTAAATGTGGTACTGTACTATTTAGTATAAGAATGTAGTGACATCTAGTGTTTTGTTGTTCACACATCACATTGGTATTACTCTGACAATTTCTTATATTGTCATTTTCTTGTTGCAGAATTGGACGTGGAGGGCGATTTGGCCGAAAAGGAGTTGCCATCAATTTTGTTGCCGCTGATGATATTCGCACCCTGAGAGACATTGAGCAGTTCTACAACACCACGATCGAGGAAATGCCTATGGATGTTGCTGATCTACTCTAGATATAGAAATTCTGTTAGTGTCGTGATGGATGGTTCCTGCTGCTATCACGGTCCAGGACATAACACGGCTTTGGTTTCCCTCGGCGTAACAGTCTTGAAGTAATGTGTATGAGCGGATATGTTCCAGATACTGTAGCTATTGTGAAGATGTATCTGTTTGTGTGATTGTACATTTTTGGGTCTTCTTGTCATCTACAATGAATGTCAGATAGAATTATTGCTGCATGTATTTATTATCATCAGTATTGTCATCATCTCTTTATTATGAATTGACATTTTTAATGGTGAAAGATTTGCCTTAACTTGGTCGTCATGAGATTTCATCAATCATTTATGCTCTCTTTCTCATGTTGTCATTATGTGGTGTCTATATTTTAATTGTTACAGCTGGGTATACATTTGTTTTGCTTATTTCAAGAATTCTTTCTTTTGAGATTGAAATCAAAATACTTTTGTTGGTTGAATCAAGGCTTTCTGACTAGTCATTTGGCTTCATGGATTAGACACTAGATTGGCAACATGAATGTTCTGGATTCAATCTCCAAGTTTGGCAGGTGAAAAAAGAAAAAAAAATTGGTTAGGAGGACACATGAAAGTCATGGACTAATGTGGAGATCCCCTTTGGCAATAAGTCCTCATTACTCTGTATAGTTTCTCATCACTTTTGAATTGAGCTGTAGCACACTGTTGTCCTCTTTCATGAATGTATTGTATTACATGTGCACTTGTTATATTCCCTCATTCACGATCAAACCTGTCTACAATGTACATTTGTTCATATCATTCTAGACTGCCATAGATCTGCTTCCATGGAAGTTCAGACTTTTCTTGTTGAAGCTAGGAATTCATAGTTAGTTTTGGGGGGGGTGGACACTTGAGAATGGTGTGCAACTGATTTCATATTTTTCTTGGTCAAATTGAAATGTTCTGTATGGATGGGTGTTGTGAGAATACTTGACATTGGGCATGCCGTGTCTTTATCAGCAGTTTGCCTTTGTCCTAAAATTGTAAACGAAAATGTTCAAACACTACAGTTTATTTGAGGAAGAAGGAAACAAACCTAGATGTAATAAAGATTTGCTAAAGCAAACAAGTATGTTTTGTTGTACGTTATCTTGTGTATCTGGGACAAGTTGTTCACCTTTGCGAATGGCAATACAGCAAATATGACTACAGAATTGTTGCTTACACTTCATGCCACAGACGCATACATTCATCACAGAAACCACTAAGGCTATGTCAACCTACTGAGCGAGCAGCATGTTTTTATTTTATGTTAAACATTGTAGAAATAACATTCAGAAAGGTTGACATTTGGGTGCAGGATTTAATCACATTTAAAACACTCAGAACACAATTTAGTTCTATTGCATATTTTATAAAAACTCCAATGTTATATGATCTATCCCACAAACTTCAAAAGTTAACTAGAAAGATCACACAGGATTGCTTTTGACCCCTGCAAAAAAAACTAGCTAGCTTTCTATTGTAATGATCTTTTGTAACAGATATATGGAATGTGAAGAAGTATGCCAGACTTGCAATCCTGTTAAGTCTTCACTGTGTGCAACAAACAAAACAGATGTCCGATTGTGCAGAATTTAATAACACAGTCTTGGATTCTGAAATATGCCATACTGCATTCTCACATCCATAGCTCATAAAAAATTTTTGTACACACGTCTTAGGAAAATATAAAAGATATGTACATTAATTTGAATAAACATATTTCAGGCTGGCCAGCAGCGATGGCTGTACACTAAAACATGATGGACATAGAATGGTTATGAATAAATAGTCTGATTTGGTGGCTAAAGTGTGTTCTGTTTCTATGTGTGAATTGATTTGATAAGTGGCTGTTCTGATTCTATGTGAATAGTGGCTAAATAGCAATCTTTGTGTGTGTGTGGCTAACAGTCTGCACTGTTCCTATGTGTGAATTGAAGAGTGCTTGTTAGGCCACAGGAATTCTAATCACATTTGTTTAAAGCTACCCAGATGTAAGCTGGTACCTGACTTTCCCCATAGGATGGCAACCACAGAAGAAAATTCAGAACTACTTTTATTAATTAATCTTGTATATTCCTTTGGCACATGAAATGAGTGCAGTGCAGTCACTCTTTTGCAACAGTAATGAGGTGACAGATGCCATGCTATGAGACTAAGCTTACCGGCTGACCTCAAGATTCTTTCGAACATGCAATTTTTGTGCACATCTCACTGTATTTATAAATTGTCTGCTCAACCAAATATTTCGATGTGTGGACAAAAATAATTGTTTACAGTCCTGTTTGACAGGCATCCTTTGCAGAAGCATTAATTAATCCCCACTGTGACATATCTGGTTGCAGTCACATCTTTAATTTAATGTATATATCTGGCACATTTACAAATGTGAATTTTAAAGTCACGTGAAGGAAATAGGCAGAGAAATTACTTATTTTACCAGACCAATGACCACCACGTATCTAGACAACACATATTCAATACGTCTGACAATGCAATTCCCATGGCGGATTTACCGCTCACTGACATTTAGTACTCAGTGTAACATATATATGTTTATTAGACTTATTTTATTTCTTAGCTCAATTTGTTTAAAACCTATGACGGGTATGTGCAATACCCCATTTGACGGTGTGGCCGCTGGACCATTATTTTAACCCATTACACCCTAGGCCTTCAATCAATTTTCTCTATCTATGGTCTAACTTTTGAATTGGCAAAGTCAATGCATTGTTCAAGCTCATTTTCTTCATCAATGTAGTCATTTTAACCCCTTTTTGGTCTATCTGCGAAGCTGTGTGAGAAAGGAAATGGCATTTTAGCTATTAGTTTCAGGTGCATTAGGGTGTAAAGGGTTAAGAAGTAATTTTGGATGTTTGCCATCTCAGTGACGTCCATACATTTCCGTAAATATCAAAGAATGCCTTCAGGTAGAGGAGAATGCCTTCAGGTAGAAACATAATATATCAAGTAAATTTGATGAATATATTCTTCTGCAGAAGTAGGAACATTGGAGATTAGCAGGTCAGGATCAATTTTGTCTAAATAATGATTTTTCACAGGAGAATGGGATTATTAATTCACTTTGGTATCAAGGTGCTCAGCGACCCATAGCTGACTGCTAGCCTCATGGCCCTTCTGCATCTCCATGCGGTGATCCTAGATAACAGACTGGCTAGGAGAGGGAATGCTAACCTGGTACTCAAAAAATGATTGCTGAAGTCGGATGTGTTGGACCAAAAGGTGCAAATATTGCAGTCAAGCTGTTGACTACATTCAGCTACTTAGGCCCTTGAGCATCCAATTCACTTTAATTTGAAACAAACAGTTGACATGTAAAGTTGTCATGCTTTTGCACTGTAAAAGGTTCCCATTCTGATGGTACAGTTGCTAGAATGCAGTCTGTTTCACTGACGACGCAATATTCTTTTCAACAGAACAAATTTAAAAAAAAAAAAAAAATTCAGTCTAAATGTTTTTTTCTATGAGCATAACAAAAATATAAATATATTTGAGACATCTAGCTAGGAGAAGATATCAATTCCTATATCTACATAGGCCAAAAGATAAATGGACCATAAATTAGAGCACACAATCTTTATCAGTACAGTGCTCTAGATAAAGAAAAGCAGCTTGGTTTTCCTTTAACTCCATTAGGATAAGAGATTCCATGGTTATGAGAGCAATGGAAAGGTGCGTAATTTTGATACAGGATAAGATCCGATACAAAGAAATTCAACATCAAATGTTTTGGGAGATTGTGGAAGCAGCAATATGTGGTACGCATGCCTGACTACAAAGATGGACATGTAGAACAACATATTTGTGGCCATCCACCTGTGAGATGGATGAACCAAAGACCTAGGCTTGCATTGGTACATGGAGAATATTATTGACTTCATCTCACGTCGAGGCTAATGTATCTAATCTAATCAGGCTGTAATTGGGTTAATTGTTTTAATCTTTTTGACACCCGTACAGCGCTTCCTTTTTGTGGTACAGATACCAGACTTCTTTACCAACTACAGTATACCTAGCTGTATATGTGTACCTGGCATATAGTTCACCACCATTAAGAGATCAATATTGAGGATTCGTACAATAAAGTCTTGATGGTCATATCTGGACTACCTTACCCTGACATACTGAAAATTGTCATTCAGGAACTAATTTCAATCACATCAAAACACTGCCTGTTACTAGTGCAGGTAATGTATCAGTTCACACTACCCGTTACTAGTACAGGTAATGATTATAACAAATACAATTTGTTAAAAGACAAATATCAAATAAGATACACATGGACAGACAGATATAAAAGTACTCATATTAAGCTGTACTCCCTATGTCATGTTAGTGCTGCACTTACAAAAAGGTGTGCTGATGTCAATAAAACCGTACTATCGGTGTATGGAAAATGTTAGGCGAAATATAACCCCCTTTTCGCTTCCACTCTTCCCTGAAAACAGGCTGTTTTATGACAATCTGGCACAGGCAAACTATGTGGGGGATTGACTTGATCTCCATAGTAGTAAGCATGATGCAGATAAAACCAAGTATAGCAGGACAGCTTGTAGGACACCAGTTCAATTTCATCAGCGGCTCAGTATGTGGGGACAGCTGCTGCAACCCATCACTTAATGTCCTTGTCAGGGCGCACAAAAGAATAAACTTAATCATGGTGGGACATTCAACAACATAATGTTTGACTCTGATGGTGGCCTTTTTGCTTGAACAAAAACTGGCGAAAAAGAAAGGCAATTGCCAACAGAGGCCATCCTGTATAGGCATTTCTACTCCCTGCAAAGTGTAGGATCATCAACTCATGTTAGCCAACCTGGAACCATTCTGTGCTCTCTTGCCAACCTGGAACCATTCTGTACTCTCTTGCCATGATGGTTTCTATTACATGACCCGATTACTATAACTTGAAACGGCGATGGTGGGATATGCTCTGAGGCCTCGCACAATGCCAATTTCTATTTGACATATTAACATGCCTTGTTTGCTAAGGCGTAGTGCGTTTTGCACCTTTGAACCAGTGCATCTAGCTTCAGCACGAATTGCCTTAATGGCTCACTTCCTGAAGGGGCACCTGTTTCGTTAGCCACACCATTAACAGTGCACATGCGCGCGCACACACACACCCCCCCCATGATAATAGCACCGCCCACCAAGACAGATTGCAGGTACTATACTGCTGGATAGGCTAAATATCAACATAAACGTCTGGAAGGCTGTACATCCTAGACCTATACATCCAAGATGCCTCGCTCCCTGAAAGAAACCATCCACAAACTTACTATGAATGGTCAAATGAGAGTGAAATGAAGGCACATTAAGAGAGCTGACCTGACAGACTGCAGAAATGAAAGAATAACTATTGGCTATCTGGAAGCAGGCATACATTATCAGCATTGGGATTCAAGTACTGGGTGATAAGGGTACTAGCTCAACAGACATACATTATCTGCCTGATTGAATATCAGAATTCAAGTACTGTACCATATGATAATGCTAAGTACAAGTCAGTTATCTTTTAACTTAATGTTTTTATACTGGTTTAGAAGAGAATGTTTTTATACTGGTTTAGAGGAGTCTGTAAACCCGTTTCTTTTACATTTCCTTTCTCTAAAAGCTATGCGCATCCAATCTATTCTTAAATGCATTAATTGTCCCTGCCTCGACTACTTCATGTGGCAATGCATTCCAAGCATTCACCACTCTCTGACTAAAAAATAGTTCCTAATCTGGACCTTTCTTTAGTTAATTTGTAGCTATGCTGGAAGGCTTCTTTGTTGACCAAAAGCAACCCAGGTGCCAAATGTTGGCTATATTTTCTCACAACTATAAACAGGAAGCTTATAAGTGTCTCACATGTGTATAATCCCATTTCTGACAATTGAAAAACACCACCATTTTTTAAATTTACAAATGGTATAGACACAAAAATTAATGATGGAAGACGACACAGCCTCGTCAACAGTCACCAGTCGTTTCACTGAATACAATCCTGGCTACAACAAATATGTTTATGAACTAATAAAAGAGTCCCTTTTGGTTTCCTAGAAACACTAGTAGTTTATTGAAAGCAAAGATGACGACAGCAACATATTTGATGATTTGTCTGAGGTTGTGACTTGCACTGTACTTGGATTTTTGGCATTCAGGCACTGCTGTAGAGAGCTCCGATCTCATGGACTGGGCATGTCATTCGCATGCCTGATGAGTGCCTCCCTAAGCAACTGTTGTATGGTGGGCTCACGACAGGCGAGCGCTTGTCGGGGACAGAAGAAACAATATAAAGGCTTGTGACAGTTTCTCCATTGATGACGCCTCCTGGGAGCTATTTGCTTTGAACTGCTCAACCTGGCGCACTGCCATCACACATGGTGCTCGCATCACTGAGAAGAGAACCATTACTAAGAAAGGAGACCACAGACTTTACGGTTGTGTGGCATTCGAGCCCTTAAAGTATCCTTGTGCGACCTTTTGGCTGATTTGAGTTTGACTGCAGCATTTTAGCTGTAACACAACCTTTTTGTAACTACCATTGGGCAGGAGAACTTGTCTCTTACAGAGAAGGGATTAGGCTTGTGCCTTGGTCATAGTATGCCTCAGTCTACCCAGCTGTAAATGGGCACACAACTTATCATTGAGCAAGGCAGGACAGCGAGGAAGAGAACTAGTAACTTGTCACGCAAAAGTGAAAATCTATTACATGCGACGTGATCGATGAACTATCCCCATAGAAGCATAAATCCAGATATATATACTGATAAATCAGCAACAAGAGCAGTGAAGTATGGCTCTATGTTGTCTACCAGATAAGAAAAATGAAACCACTTGTTCTTCCACTGGAAAATGTCTACACAGATAAGAAAAATAAAACCACTTGTTCTTCCACTGGAAAATGTCTACACAGATAAGAAAAATGAAACCACTTGTTCTTCCACTGGAAAATGTCTACACAGATAAGAAAAATGAAACCACTTGTTCTTCCACTGGAAAATGTCTACACAGATAAGAAAAATGAAACCACTTGTTCTTCCACTGGAAAATGTCTACACAGATAAGAAAAATAAAACCACTTGTTCTTCCACTGGAAAATGTCTACACAGATAAGAAAAATGAAACCACTTGTTCTTCCACTGGAAAATGTCTACACAGATAAGAAAAATGAAACCACTTGTTCTTCCACTGGAAAATGTCTACACAGATAAGAAAAATGAAACCACTTGTTCTTCCACTGGAAAATGTCTACACAGATAAGAAAAATGAAACCACTTGTTCTTCCACTGGAAAATGTCTACACAGATAAGAAAAATGAAACCACTTGTTCTTCCACTGGAAAATGTCTACCCAGATAAGAAAAATGAAACCACTTGTTCTTCCACTGGAAAATGTCTACCCAGATAAGAAAAATGAAACCACTTGTTCTTCCACTGGAAAATGTCTACCCAGATAAGAAAAATGAAACCACTTGTTCTTCCACTGGAAAATGTCTACCCAGATAAGAAAAATGAAACCACTTGTTCTTCCACTGGAAAATTCTGTACAAACTACTCCGCTGAAACACATGTACTAATTATTGCTGCAGAAATAATAAATAACAAGCCAAAGTCAGCCACAACAAGCCACAACAAGCCAAAGTCAGCCACAACAAGCCAAAGTCAGCCACAACAAGCCAAAGTCAGCCAATGCCAGCAGGTTGTATTCCTTACAGGTGTTATGTCAGTTCTGCAAGCAGGTTGTATTCCTTACAGGTGTTATGTCAGTTCTGCCAGCAGGTTGTATTTCTTACAGGTGTTATGTCAGTTCTGCCAGCAGGTTGTATTTCTTACAGGTGTTATGTCAGTTCTGCCAGCAGGTTGTATTTCTTACAGGTGTTATGTCAGTTCTGCAAGCAGGTTGTATTTCTTACAGGTGTTATGTCAGTTCTGCCAGCAGGCTGTATTCCTTACAGGTGTTATGTCAGTTCTGTCAGCAGGTTGTATTCCTTACAGGTGTTATGTCAGTTCTGCAAGCAGGCTGTATTCCTTACAGGTGTTATGTCAGTTCTGTCAGCAGGTTGTATTTCTTACAGGTGTTATGTCAGTTCTGCCAGCAGGTTGTATTTCTTACAGGTGTTATGTCAGTTCTGCAAGCAGGTTGTATTTCTTACAGGTGTTATGTCAGTTCTGCCAGCAGGCTGTATTCCTTACAGGTGTTATGTCAGTTCTGTCAGCAGGTTGTATTCCTTACAGGTGTTATGTCAGTTCTGCAAGCAGGCTGTATTCCTTACAGGTGTTATGTCAGTTCTGTCAGCAGGTTGTATTTCTTACAGGTGTTATGTCAGTTCTGCCAGCAGGTTGTATTTCTTACAGGTGTTATGTCAGTTCTGCCAGCAGGTTGTATTTCTTACAGGTGTTATGTCAGTTCTGCAAGCAGGTTGTATTTCTTACAGGTGTTATGTCAGTTCTGCCAGCAGGCTGTATTCCTTACAGGTGTTATGTCAGTTCTGTCAGCAGGTTGTATTCCTTACAGGTGTTATGTCAGTTCTGCAAGCAGGCTGTATTCCTTACAGGTGTTATGTCAGTTCTGTCAGCAGGTTGTATTCCTTACAGGTGTTATGTCAGTTCTGAAACAGGTTGTATTCCTTACAGGTGTTATGTCAGTTCTGCAAGCAGGTTGTATTCCTTACAGGTGTTTTGTCAGTTGTGCAAGCAGGTTGTATTTCTTACAGGTGTTATGTCAGTTCTGCAAGCAGGTTGTATTTCTTTCAGGTGTTATGTCAGTTCTGCAAGACTTCAAGAATGATAAACTGTCAGATCTTATAAGGACCTCACATGAACTAAAAGCCAAGAGAAGGGTAGTGCTACAGTGAATATCATCACATTGTGACATACCAGGAAATGAGACAGCAGACAGGTTAGCAAAGGAGGGATCAGCACAAGAAGACCCTTATCCAAGCCATAAGGAAAGTCAACCAAACAAGAGACAACTATCACTACCTTGATTCAGCACAGCAAGTGACCCTGTTCTGCATGAGAACGTGGCATAATAGACTGAATGGCCACTTACACAGGTTAAAATGAGCTCCTTCACACATGTACGGGCAAGCAGCACAGACCCCTGGATAAATCCTGCAAGACTGTTATATACTTAATAAGTTGCATACAGAGCACTGGTTCACAGAGATGAACATCCACACAAAACTGTTTGGCAGCATTGAAGAAACTGATATTTCTTATTGGATCTACCCATGTAGATGACTACATTTATCTACAAGACTGCAAAGTTTCCATCATGGACAAAAGAACAAACGAAAATAACTAACAAACACAATGAGAATGGACATCACAGCAGATACAATATGATTTGAGGTGGTAGCCATTACCAAGAGAGTGGCCAGGAATGTGTGAATCACGGTACGCCAGTTATGAAAGAGTAGGCCAAACATGAAATGATCAATATGATTAGGCTAAAACGATTTATATTACAAAATTTGTACAAATGAATAAGTATGTTAAAACATACACACAGATATAAATAATATGTGAACAATGAGTGTACGCACTAACACATACCAGTACATGTACACAAATATGAAGATGTAAAGGTAGTCCCAACGCATGCTGTTTGAGATGAAGTGAGACTTCTTTGTATAAGACCACAGCTTGTTTATGAGGTTGGGTAGGTAGCTGTAATGGCCGAGTGGTTAAGGCGTTAGACTTGAAATCCAATGGGATCTTCCCAGGCAGCTTCGAACCCTGCTTGCCACGAATACTTTTTAGGCACGATGAGGCTAACGTCTGGTCAGGCAAAACACACTGATAAAACATTGTTAGCCAGGGTCAGGAGAAATATACTGGCCAAGACACTCACCTGACCCCTTTGTTGGTCGTCCTGGACACGGGCTGTTGTCAAGGACAACAGTCTGGCTAACAAGGTGAGGTTCGATGTGATCCCCTAGCAGTGAGTGACATGCAGATGAAGCCAAGCATTGCACAACCGCCTGGAGGACCCCAGTCCACTTCATCAGCACGCTCGGGATATCAGGAAAGCTACTACATTCTGCCACAAGTTCCGTCCTTTTCAGGGCCCACAAATGGGTTTGGGCCCATTGTGGGCATTATCGACCAATCATGAGGCTGGGTTTACCAGTTCCCTTCTTTGCTACGTTTCCATCCCTAACAGTAAGCTAGGTACTCATTTAAATCTTGGTTAACTGGAGCCGTAACCGTACCTTTGTCGTAACAAACAAGTGTTCTACCAATATGCTAATCAGATAAAGAGAGACATACATATATTTTTACAAAATATACGCACATGCAGATATATATTAGGATACATACAAGAATTATAAATATAATATGAGAGAGATATGTGAAAAGACAGAAGAAAGGGAAAATAAGAGAGCTGGATTGAGATGAATGTTCAGGTGACCCTATGTAAAGGTATGGGATACGTTGATACCGTGCGGCAGAACACGATCCAAAAGGGAGATCAGTCTATTCTCGAACAGGAATTGATACCAAGAGACGTTTACATGTAACTCTAATGTCAGCCCTCCCATGGTGCCAGGACTTGAAGTTGAGCTGAGTTTTACCTGATAAAGGTTAGATCACACCTCTCATAACATGTGTTCAGTGTGGCGGTGATACTATTCCATGTCTCTTTCACACGGATTGTGCTAAAGCATCATATTTATACAAAAACTCGAAAGAAGGAAACTCGTTTGGTACGGTGGGATCAAGATTCTGAGCAGCGCATGAGCTGCAGTGGTCAGCGATCCATAGCTAACCGCTAGCGTCAGGGCCAGCGAACCATAGCTGCCAAGACCCTTCTACACCTCAACTCTGTGATCCTGAATATCAGGCTGCAGCAGGGCAGACTGGCTAAGGAGAAGGAATTGAAGAGGGAATGCTAACCGGGTACTCAAAAAATGCTTGCTGAAGTCAGATGTGTTGGACCAAAAGGTGCAAATATCGCAGCCAAGCTGTAAACTATGACACAACGCATTCCGTTCTCTGGACTACATTCTGCTACTTAAGCCCTTTCAGGATTTGTTAGCTGGAGATTGAGAACGAACGAAGAAGAAGAAGAAGTTTGGTACGGTCACATATCGAGATCAAATGGTCTTGCAAATATGATCCTGCATGGAAGGTTGCAAGGCACATGACGAAGAGGCAGTCCCAGAAAGGGGTGGGAGGACAACATAAAAGAATGGATCAATCTCCGACCAGAATGGTGGCTGTTGACAGAGAAGGGTGCCGTGGTGTTGTGAGGATGTCTTCATGTGTGCCCCAACGACCTTACTGGTTACAGTGACCTGACCTGACAAAAAATTCTTCTCAAATGTTAAATGATGCAAAGGATAATAGCAAGCTAGCAGTTTGCAACAATAGATAACTTGATTAATTGTGACCTGCCTGCCAACAAGGAGGGCTGCGGATCGAATGCTACAGGAAAGTTTTCTCAGAATATCACGAACAGTTAAACAGAAAACCACAGACATCCTAAAAGAGCTATGTAGAGAACAAAATTGACCAGTAAACAGCGTCACGTATAGGAAACAAAAACACTTTGGCCACATCAATCGCCACCATAGTCTGGAAAAAAACTATAGCGAAAGGCATGTACCTGGAAAATGAGGTAGAGGTAGACTGAGGAGAAGATGGACACACGACAGCAAAGATGTTCTGAAGATGACAGTGATGGAGGTGGGAGAACTAGCTAAGATTTTTTTATGCAGTGGTGGCTGTGATGAGAGCAACGTTCTTCAAATGACACACTACATGATGAATTAAAAAGATCTAAATAAAGATGTAAATAGCTGGGGTTCCTAAAGGTTCAGAAGAAGTATAAGAGTTATTAGCCCAAACCACCTTGTAGGCGCTAAAATCGGCTGTCGAAAACTGAAAATATGAATACTTTATGTCCTAGATAGTTTAATTATATGTCTTACGATGTGTAGATCGTTACGTTAGCTCAATTTGTTTAATATTAGTTTATTTATTTTGAATAATACTTTGATGCATGGAATTCCGTCATTTTTATGGACAGAAAGACACAAAATGACAAAATTAGTCTGGACCGAAAAGGGTTAAATACTCGGTAACACGCTCTTATTTCTGCAGCATTGCTCTTACAAAATAATTGAACATTAAACAACTTTTCCATGAAATCTACAGATTTCTGTTCTGACCTTTATCTATAGCAATTCTGTAATGTGATCAACATTCTCAAAAAGTTTGATCTGACATCAAATTAAGCCAAACATAGATCAGCTACTAAAAAAAATGAAAATTGATCCTAAATGGAAAAAGTAACAAGTTTTACAAAAAAGACGTCGTTACGAAACGTCCATTAAAAAGTTGTGCAAAATTGAATAGCAAAAGGGAAGAACAAACAGCAATTAATCTTCAATTATACATCAAAGTTCATCCATGGAATATGAGAAATGTTCTCTTGAAAGACTCCAATTGTCTAAGCTGACATGTAACAATCATTTAGTGCAGAGTTTATCATGCCAGGGTCAGTGACCAGGAACGGGTAGACGCTGCTCTAGTGGACAGGTTGGCTAACAATCACAGCTGTTTCTCTGTGGTCAGTTTGTAAGCCCTGTTTGATTCATATGTTAGTTTTATTTATGTATTATGTGTTCGCCTTTCTGTAGACTTGTTTAACAGCTACTGTTCTGGAAAATGCCTTTTGTTATACAAATTTTCACGTAACACGTTCATGTAACAGTTATTTTCAATGTGTGCCAGCTGGTCTTGTCACATTTATTGTCTACCTGCTGGTCACGTCACACAAAATGTCTACCAGTGGGTCATGCCACGTACAATATTTACCAGAGGGTCATGTCACACTGAATGTTTATCAACTAGCCGTGTCACACTCAACGTCTACCAACTAGTCACATCACACTGAATGTTTACCAACTAGTAACATCACACTGAATGTTTACCAACTAGCCATGTCACACTCAATGTTTACCAACTAGTCACGTCACACTGAATGTCTACCAACTAGCCATGTCACACTGAATGTTTACCAACTAGCCATGTCACACTCAATGTCTATCAGTTAGCCATGTCACACTCAATATTTACCAACTAGCCATGTCACACTCAAAGTTTACAAATTAGTCATGTCACCCTAAATGTTTACCCATCTGGTCACGTCACTCTGTCTACCAGCTGGTCACATCACATTCACTCTATGATATGGTGTACATAAAATACTAAACTAATGATCGAAATGTTTGCATGGAATAATTACTGCATAATGGCAACGTTTGTGAATGAGGTATTAAAACAGTTCGTCTGGTGACATCCTCTGCCTGACAGCTCACATCCTGTACTCCGAAGTGCAGGGTCACGTAACAGGCACCAACAAATGGGTGATAGAACTTCTATCACACCCAGGTCAGAGGCATCGGTTCCTGGACCGCCAGCACAGCAGCCAGTTGCATTGTTAAGTCCAAACATGTCAGCCAAGGTCAGGCCTGAAACCTGTGTCATGAGCTTGGACGGTCATAAGCTGCTTCTCTGTGATGCAACTCTTTAATTGCCTGTTGGATTCGCTTAAGGTGACCCACCTTTGTCACTCCCAGGTCCTGAAATAGTTTGTAAAACATTTTCTGGTATTCATTGGAACACTGAAACTGATAATAGTTTAGTATAATAAAAAAACATTCTGTTTACATAATTATTAATTTAGTAACACAATGTAGTCTGCTGACTTAATTATTTGTAGTCTGTTGATGTAATTATTTGTAGTCTGTTGACTTAATTATTTGTAGTCTGTTGACTTAATTATTTGTAGACTGTTAACTTTATTTAGTCTGTTGACTTAATTATTATTTACTTATCATTATAACTTGATTATTAGTTTAAAAGTAAAGTAACCCATAGCATTACTGCTGTAGGGGTGTGAGGTGTTCGCGATCTCACATTTCAAAGGCTCGGATATATAGCCATCTCCTCTCCCTCCCCACTTTTACTTGCCGGACTGAAAAAACATTTCCGCCTCAATTGGGGAATGAACCCAGAACCACTCAGATGCAAAGCCAGCTCGCTAGCCACTGCGCTACAAGGCTCCTTTAATGTTCAGTAACACACTATAGTCTGTTGACCTAGCTACTTTAGTAACAAAATACAGTTTCCTCATTTAATTTATTAATCTATATTCAAAATGCAGCCCGCTGATTTAGCTAGTGTGACTGTAACTATGATACAATCAGAATCACATATATTTGCAAGCAATGTTAAACTTTAACTTAACGTCTTTATACTGGTTTAGAAGACTCTGCAGAGGCTGTATACAACTAGTTTCATTTACATTACCTTGCTCTAAAATCTATGCACATCCAATCCATTTTAAAATGTATTAATTGTCCTTGCCTCCACTACCTCCTGGGGCAATGCATTCCAAGCATTCACCACGCTCTTACTAAATAAATTTGTTCCTTATATCAACTCAATAGAAATTTAGTTTAGGAAATGGGGAGGAAGACTAACGTCTGGTTATGCAAAGTATATTGATCAGACATGTTAGTCAGGGTCAGGCAAAACAAACTGGCCAAGACCCTCTCCTCGGTTTCCTAGAAGCCCTCCATGGAAATGGGCTGTTTTCATAGTAGCCTGGCTAACGAGGTGAGGGATCAATGTGATCCCCATAGTAGATGAAGCCAAGCATAGCACAACAGCCTGGAGGCCCCGGGTCCACCATCAGCACATTTGGGATGTGAGGAAAGCCGCTGCAACCCACCACTTAACATCCTTTTCAGGGCGCACAAAAGAGTAACCAACTCATTATGTGCATTCAAAACAACAACATAGTCTAGGGAATTCCAGATTAAAAAAGCACATAATTAACCTCACGCACCTTCAAATCCCTCCTCTCCAAATTGAAGAGTTCTGCTCCTGTAATTTCATGAGCCTTGAAACTCTCTTTGTACTCTCCCAGGGACAAGCTCTCCAACCACTGACCTACTTCTTCCAATGTCCAGCTCCGAATCTCAAAAGCTGCCAGAATAAAAAAACCACAGAATGAAAATCGGAAAATCCAAATGAGATTACAACACAATATGTGTAGTGCGAGAAAACATTTATGTGCAGCAGGTTTTAATAACTCATCTCGTCACATGATCTCACAACAACACTTTCTCGTAATATAATTTCACAATGGGTCCTCATCACATAATCTCACAATACCGTCTCGTCACATAATCTCAAAACAATGCCTTCTTGTCACATAATCTCACACCTTCTTGTCACAAAAGTTCACAATACCGTCTCGTCACATAATCTCACAACAATGCTTCCTCGTCACATAATCCCACACCTTGCAACATAACCTCACAACAATGGTCCTCGTCACATAATCATACAGCAATGCTCATCGTCACATAATATTACAGCAATGCTCCTCGTCATATAATCTCACAACAATGTCTTATCATCACATAATCCCACAACAATGCCTTCTGGTCACATAATCTCCCAACAATGCTCATCGTCACATAATATCAAAACACCTCCACTTAACAAAATCTCAAAACATCTTCTCGTCACATAATTTCACAACACCTTCTCATCACATAATTTCACAACAATACCCATCTAATCACATGATCTTAAATCTCAGACACATCCATCTAGTCACATGATCCCAGACACACATATCACCTAGTCACATGATCAGAAATCTTAGACCAGAACTTCTCAAACAGTTAAGCGTGATGAACTGGCAAGAATGTATCCATTACAGTTGTATCAAATTTATTGTGCGTGTGTATATATACCACATGGCTTGAACAAAATGAAGGTCTGTGACAGGTAAGCATTTTTTGCTCGACGAGCAAAAAAAAGAAGTTTGTAATTATTACTACATAACGACTCTCGCACGATTATTAATGATATTACTGTTAGAATAGATTGTACATAAGCTAGCTTATGATGGTGAATCTAAGCGGACCTCCGCTACCACAATTTAAACCTACAAAAGCCATCGATAAATGGCACTTTTAGTTCAGTGCTAAAACTACAAAGAATGTCCAAGGACACAAAAAATAAATGAAAATAAATTGATTGAGTCTGACCAGGCTGACTTGTAAAATGTTTGATTGACTGCTGAGCAAACCTATAAATTTTCAAGCCCAATATATATATACATTTATATCATGATCGGTGGGGCTGATCAAGACCGTCCTGCAAGCATGGGAGAGGAAGACCAAAAAAGAGATGGGAGGACAATATAAAAGAGTGGTTGGGAAGGTCTATAGCTGAAACTATAATACCCTGGCAAAAAATCGAGACGTATGGCGTAAACTGGTTCGATAAACTGCAATAACGGTACCTGAACGACCTTCTAGGTTATGGGACTGATGATATATATATATATTTTCTTCTTTTGTTGTCTCACTTTCTACCGGGTTGTAGCCCAGTATTGTGGTATGTATTTGTCATTCGCCTCCCAAATGGCCCGAGTAACATTTTTCCCAATTTTACGGCAGGTGTCTTTTACGTTGTCAATCCATCTCTTCCTCGGTCTACTTCTAGCCCTTGTTCCTGATGTTCTACTGTAGAAGTTTGTATGAACAATATGGTCTGGTTGCATTCTCACAATGTGGCCAAACCAATTTATTTTCTCTGTTGCTCTTTGTACTGTAGGCAGGGAATTGTTTCAACCTTCTCCCGAATACTCGTATTTGTGATTATGTCTCTTCTGGTGTTAAGTGACCTTTCGTAGGTACTGCATTTGCAGGCGGCTAACTTTCGTTCCTGGGCCTTATTCAATGCTCATGCCTGGCACTGGTAGCACTGGGTTGGGGTGAAGATTCTATTTATCATCTACGTTTTTGCTTGGAGGGAAATCTTGGGGTGTCTTAGTAGTGGAGACAGGTGGTATGTGATAGCTTTTGCCCTCAGCATTCTCGTCTCTATCTTACTATCAAGTCTGCCATCCTCAGTCAAAAGTTTCCAAATACCTAAATTCTTGTACCTACTTTATTCCTACATTCACATGAATATCAAGTGTGGTGTGCTTTTTACCTATATTAATATATATATATATATATATGTGTGTGTGTGTGTCTCATTATTTTTTTCATCTTCTTAACATCTGTCCTAGAGTAGTTGTATGTTCATCAACTTATGTTATCTTCCTTCCTATAAGATTCTAACGTATTATTATTAATAAAGCTAACATGTTTTGTTCACCAAAAACTGACAGTCCAAACTTCAATGATATAATTGCAGTGTTATCAACTGTGGGATTCCGTGGCGAAGTGGTTAAGTCGTCAGCCTCGTGATCAGGTGATGTGGGTTCGACTCCGGACTCTGCCGTCTTTTTCACTGGTGCTTGATGCGGAGTCCCCTGCATCTCGTAGTCACCCCCTAGTCATCTTGTCCTAGGCTTGCCACTGGGGTTGGGCGCACGAGACGAGAGAGTGAGGATAAAAAGTAGCGTAGTTAATCCTTACTAAAAATAGCACTAGCAAATAAATTATGCCATCATTGTCTACGATGGACGGCGGCCTTTGCTTTTGTTATCGACAGCCAGGTGGAGACACTTTGAGAGTAGAGAAGATGATTGGTTAGAGAGAGATAGAGATAGGAAAAGAAATAAGTATGATTTATTTACCAGGTAAGAGGGTATTTCTGGATTTCTCCTTGCCTCGTCCCTTTAGTTTACTGTAAACCTGTTTTAATTTACCCTGCTTGTGCTTTTGGTGCTCCAATAAATTTATCTGTAAAAATAACAAACATACATTGCTTAAAATGGTCTCATGTTGGTTAGAAGTGATCTGAAAAATGATGAATTTATTTTTAGAACCATTAATCATATCTCAAATATCATCTAAGATTACCTGTCCTGCATACATTTGTCAGTTTCCCTACCAAAAACAAATAACTAAATTGACCTGAACTTGGTTCCTCTACTTCTTCTTCATTGTTCATTCTCAATCACTCGCTACCAAACCCTGAAAAGGACTTTGCAAGTAGCATGATGTTGCCCAAAGATCGGAATGTGTTGTGATGTAGTTTACTGCGATATTTGCACCTTTCAGTCAGAAATATCTGACTTCAGCATGCATTTTTTAGTACTGTGTTAGTCTTCCCTTAAACTTAGTTCAATATTGAGGTTGTTACCTAGTCTTATCAAAAGTAGGCAACTAGCTTTTGAGTCCATGTTCTCAACCAACATTTTATGAATTCAAGATGAGAATAATGCCTCAGTAGTCCGTTAACTTTTTACTATCTGTTCCGTTAGGCATTGTTGGTGCAAATCCACAAGTTGCAGTTCGACTCTGTGACAATTGGTATTTGGCTTGGCTTCGTTTGTTCTCAATCTCCCACTACCAAACCCTAAAAGGGCTTAAGTAGTAGAATGTGGTCCAGAGAACGGAATGCATTGTGTCGTAGTTTACAGCTTGTCTGCGATATTTGCACTTTTCAGTTCAACACATGCGACTTCAGCAAGCATTTTTTAAGTACCGGGTTAGCATTCCCTATTTGATCCCTTCTCCTTAGCCATTCTGCCCTGATGCAGCCTGTTATCTAGGATCACTGCGTGGAGGTGTAGAAGGGTCTTGGCAGCTCTGGCCCTGACGCTAGCAGTCAGCTATGGGTCGCTGACTGCTGCAGCTCATGCACTGCTCAGCGTCTTGATCCCTTTTTACGATCTGTTCCGTTAGGCATTGTTGGTACAAATCCACTAGTTGGTATATAACACTAAAGTTGTCATAATTTAGTTTAACCTTCAGCGCGCTCCCAAAAGTTTTTGAAAATGTTTCACAACTTTATATTTTGCTATAATAGTTAACTTTCAAAAATGTTAACTGTTCTATTTGTTGGTCAATAAATATGGTTTTTCTTGTGTGTAGAGACATAAATGAATAAAGAAGTTGTTATTGTTTTTGTTGTGTGTTTGTTAGTTTCTGAGATACAAGAAGATGAACGTGACATTTTTTGAAAAAAAAAATATTTGGACTTTCAACTAGGCCTAGTTGCTTCGATAGAAATCCATGGAAACCATAACAAAGTATCGATACTGTGTTTATAATATCGGCACAGCTGTTAGTTTCCAATTCAAACGTAGTTATTAGATCTAAACAAACAAAATAAACAGATCTACCAAATAAAAATCCTTCCCAACAACCTACTTCACCTTTCCCAAAAAGTCGGGCAGCTCCAATCGGCGTAATAAGAAAATAAACCGTTCTAAATCAATTTGTAATCTAACATACAATACTTTTACCGGCAAAGGCTGTGTAGATGGACGTGACGTATTCAGCAGTAAAAAAAAATGGCTATTGGTAGGGTCACCGTGCTTAATCAAAAACAATTTGTAAAATTTTTTTTTAAGTGAGTCAAGTTTGGCTGTGGCAGACAGTCTCCGGAGTGCTAAGCGATTATTCTTATTTAGACTAACCTAAAGATGACAGAACATCTGGCACATATGCAGCTTTAGTTTAATATAGAGTTGTTTACATCAGATAGATATTCAGTATTTTGAGAATTTCTAAAAGCTGTTTGTGGCTTTCTGTGTGATGGAAATAAATTATTCGATCAAACCAACAAACATGTGTCTGGACAACGCGTGACTATTCAATACGTTCGATTCAGACTCTGACACGTATGACAACAAAACTGGTAGTGCTTTACAGGGGGATAAAACAACAATTTCAATACGTGTTGTGAGTAGAAGTAATGCATAATGATATAGTAACCCCCCCACAACATACACATTAATGACATTTAACACTTCATACTAATAGATATATTTATAATGAATACTTCATGTCATAGATAGTTTAATTATGTGTCTTAACCTTTAGCACGCCCTTGTAACACCCTAGTGGACCAACTCGGCCTACAAAAACGGTGTACGGAAAAAAGATTTTTTGTTGTTGAATGGAGCAACTCCCGACAGCCATTTTTTTAACTGCTGAAAACGTCCCCATGTATACACAGCATTTTGCCGGCTAAAGTATCATATGTTAGATTACAAATGGCTTTTGAACAGTTTTAATTTTGTATACGCCGTTTGGAGCAAGCTGACTTTTTGCGAAAGGTGAAGTAGGTTGTTGGGAAAGATCTTTATCGCGTAGATCTGTTTATTTTGTTTGTTTAGATGAAAGAACTACATTTAAATTGGAAGCTAACAGTTGTGTCGATATTGTAAACACAGTATTGATACATTGTTGTGGTTTCCATGGTTTTCTATCGAAGCGACTAGGCCTAGCGGTCGAGTCCAAATTTTTTCCGAGATTTTCATAAATTTTCAACTTCATATTTTTGTATCTGAGAAACTAACAAACACACAACAAAATCAATAACACCCACATGTTCGTTATTCAATTGTGTCTCTCTCTACACAGAAGAAAATCATATTTATTGACAAACAAACAGAATAGTTACAAATTTTAAAAGTCGACTACCATAGCAAGAAATAAAGAAAATTAATTAGGTCAAATTATCGTCATAAATTGTGTGTTGTGCTAAAAGCTAAAATCTTTGGATCATAATTTTAGCTCAATTTGTATAATATTACTGAATTTTACTTGGAATACCTGGTATTCAAACAGCCATGTTAATGTCTGCTGTCAGGTAGCCAAAGGCTTCGACTATACATATTAGGTATTTAAAACTTACTGCGGCTTACTAAGCCTGGGGGAAGGTACAAAAATAATTTGGGTAGATTTTTTACTAGAATTTTAGAAGTTTTGTTCGTGCAGTGGCCGCTAAGGCTACTCTTTTCTGATTTTTAACTGCCAAGGGATTTTTAACGTGCTCAACACTGAAGACAGGAGTCCAATCTCACTACCCAGAGATCAGGGACATTTTTTCCAGAAGATCCACATGAAAAAAATCCCGGTCTCCAGTGTGATTCAAACCGACCGACCTCCATCTCCTGAGGCGGACACATTACCTCGAGATCACCTGGTACCAAAAAATGCCATGCTGAAGTCGAATGTGTTGGACCGAAAGGTGCAAATATTGTAGTCAAGCTGTAAACTATGACACAAAGCATTCCATTTTTTGAACTACATCCTGCTTTGCCCAGCCATTTTCAGGGCTTCATAGTGGGAGCTTGGCTTCATTCGTTCTCAATCTCCCGCTACCATACCCTGAAAAGAATGCGTTGTGTTGTAGTTTACAGCTTGACTGCGATATTTGCACCTTTCGGTCCAACACATCCGACTTCAGCAAGCATTTTTTGAGTACTGGGTTAGCATTCCCTCTTCGATCCCTTCTCCTTAGCCAGTCTGCTCTGTTGCAGCCTATTATCCAGGATCACCGCGTGGAGGTATAGAAGGGTCTTGGCAGCTCTAGTTCGCTGGCCCTGACACTAGCAGTCAGCTATGGGTCGCTGACCACTGCAACTCATGCGCTGCTCAGCATCTTGATCCCTAGTGGGAGTTTGAGAACGAACGACGAAGAAGAATATTGTCTATCTTGTCATTTTTTTTCTTTGTGTGTTCCTATCTTTTCTTACCTCATCGATAACCTCCAGATTGACTAGACCTATCATCTCAATGATTCTCTTCATCTCAGACTCCAGAGCAATGAGCGAGGACATGAGTCGGTCCTCTAAACTCTCAGACAGCTGCAGGCAAGGAGAAATAACGAGAACGTTGATTGTCAAAGATAAACAATGATACAAAGTTATGGCGGCAGTCATTCACCTTCGAATACCCATCACCATTAACTCTTGGCTCTTTTATTCCTGTATTAAAAAATCTAGGTGCCCATTGCAGGCGAAGATGGCGCCACCATCAGACAGTTTTTATCTTGATGATGTAACTTGCGCTGTATTTGGATTATAGTGAGGAAGACGTTGCGAGGGTCATCAACCTCACTCTCTGGTCCTGAGCTATCCATCAGTGGCAAGACATAAGTCAAGAAGACTGGAGGTAAAGGTCAAGGTAGTTACATAGTAGATATTGCTGTCGAGGATAAATTGTTAGAGACTTCACTGTACTAGGCCTCAGCTTTTATGAGGTGACGGTGGTCTGTTCCCTTCCTCGCTGCTTTTCCTTCCCTATCAGTAAGCCAGGTATGATTTACAGCTGGGTCAACTGGAGCATGTTGAAATGGACTCAAACCCAATACCTTTTGTTCTGAGAAGCAAGCACTCTGTTGCTCATGTATGGGCTATTGCATATGTGGATTCCGTCCAAATCAAGGATATGCCACAGACAAACGGCAGAATGTGCAACACCATGGGTTGGAAAGACTTCTACTCTAGAGACACAATGTATCGTTATCAACCACTTCAATGTACTGGTGTTTTCAGTTCCATTCACAACTTTCATTAGTGATATTTTTATACATGCACATATAGGTGCAGTAGTCATTTCTGTCTTCTTCATCAAGCAGCTCCCCATGCATCCACAGGGGGCTAGGACCCACCATGTATCCACTGGGGGCTAGGACCCACCATGTATCCACTGGGGGCCAGGACCCACCATGTATCCACTGGGGGCCAGGACCTATCATTCACCCACTGGGGGCCAGGACCCACCATTCACCCACTGGGGGCCAGGACCCATCATGCATCAACTGGGGGCCAGGACCCACCATGCATCCACTATGAGTCAGGACCCACCATACATCCACTATGAGTCAGGACCCACCATACACCCACTGGGGGCTAGGACCCACCATTCACCAACTGGGGGCCAGGACCCATCATGCATCAACTGGGGGCCAGGACCCACCATGCATCCACTATGAGTCAGGACCCACCATACATCCACTATGAGTCAAGACCCACCATACATCCACTATGAGTCAGGACCCACCATACATCCACTATGAGTCAGGACCCACCATACATCCACTATGAGTCAGGACCCACCATACATCCACTATGAGTCAGGACCCACCATACATCCACTGGGGGCTAGGACCCACCATGCATCCACTTGGGGGCTAGGACCCACCATACATCCACTATGAGTCAGGACCCACCATACATCCACTATGAGTCAGGACCCACCATACATCCACTATGAGTCAGGACCCAACATGCATACACTGGGGGCCAGGACCCACCATGCATCCACTGGGGGCCAGGACCCACCATGCATCCACTGGGGGCTAGGACCCACCATGCATCCACTGGGGGCTAGGACCCACCATGCATCCACTGGGGGCTAGGACCCACCATGCATCCACTGGGGGCTAGGACCCACCATGCATCCACTGGGGGCCAGGACCCACCATGCATCCACTGGGGGGCCAGGACCCACCATGCATCCACTGGGGGGCCAGGACCCACCATGCATTCACTGGGGGCTAGGACCCACCATGCACCAACTTAGGGCCAGAAAGAACAGTACTCTGGTTCTATGAAAGCTAAAATGCTGTTTTGTAACCCTCATTTTGTAAAACTTAGAAAGGAAACAGAAAAAATGTTTTGCGCTTGTCATACGGCAGCAAAACTCCTTTTCAGAAAAGTCTCTGGTGTTTTGATCCTATCGAAGGCTTCAACCTTTTGACGAGCATGTCCAATGCTTGACAAATGTTAAGGTGGCTTCCCAGTCAGCATGATGGGACTACAGTTATGTTAACAAATTTAAACTAGGCACTAATTTGCCGTTATTTCTACATCACAATGTGAACCAAACCAAAATATAATGTATTACTTACATAGTATTAGCCTATTTCTTCTGTAGAAAAAAATGCAACGCTGTCAGAGACATGGCGTTTGTGTCCTTGAACATGCTTGGTAGTTTTAGCACTGTGGTACCATTTATTGATGGCTTTAGTCGGTTTCATTTGTGGTTGCGGAGGTGCATTTAGATTCTCCATCATAAGCTAGCTTATGTGCAATCTATTTCAACCGTAATATCATTAATAATAGTGCAAGAGTCGTTATGTAGTAACGATTAAAAATGTATTTTAAAACGTAATTAACAATTAAAAATTGATATTTTTTTAACTTGTCCAGCACATTTTTTTTTTACTCGTCATAGACGAGCAGACGAGTGCTTTTGTCAAGCCCTGAACATATCACCTATCATTTCACCCCTTTCCTGGAAGAAATACACCAATATAGGGTCATTAATGTAACAAAATATGGTCATTATGACTTTCCCAGCCGAAGCCTGTGTTTTGAATTTTTTCTTAGCCAGAGCAAACAGTGAGTCCATTACATCGACTGCCTCTTACTCTCAGGTTCGTAATGGTGCATACAGGACTTGTGTCTTCTCCCAATTTGATGTGGAAAAACATCTCTTTCACTGTCCAAATACTCCTGACAAATCGTCTGCAATGCATGCTTGCGCTCATCAAACAGCTATCTTGGATCTGTCTTCTACTCAGTTTCCTATAACTGAGGGCATCATGGACAATTTTGTGCGCATCACCATAACTCATGTTGAAATCTACGGCTATTTCATCAGTCTGTTGCCGCGGGCTAGCTGACTGACCTGCTGTTTCACTGACAGTTGCCTGGATTTGCTGGCCTTCCACACAGCTGTTCATCAATGACGTTATGTCTTCTGTTTTGAAATATTTCTACCCATTCATATACTCTCCCCCTGACTCAAACAACCATCCCCATACTGAACCTTCATCCTTATGTAGATTTCAGATAGTTTCACACCCTCTGACAACCGAAGACGAATAACGCCTCGTTGTTCTTACGTGGTGCAAGTCGACAGTGGTGTGGCCATGTTGTATGCTTTATTGTGCATGCGCATACTGCTCGATCGTCACAATCCCAAATAGAGAATTGTTAAAGGGCCATTTTCTACCCTAAAATCAGATTTTCCGTTGTACATACTCTTCCATACGCTAATAAAATTGTTGTTACTTAATGAATGTCGCTTGTGTGTATATGTGTATGTTGGAGATTCGGTGGTCACCGGCTTGTGTGCTTCGTTTACAATTCCAGCATACCAGGTTCGAATACGTCATACTAAGTTTACAGACCAGGCATGTCATGGGATTTTTCATGGTATGACTGCTTCTTCCAGTTGACCCAGTTATAAATGGGTGGAGCCGCCAAGGGAGCTACAGAGTATGTACTCTGTCATCAGCAGTTTCTGCTATATATACAGTTTCATAGCTCCAACATCAACTTTCGATGCCATCACTAAAGGAATCCAGACATGAATATTGCAGGAAAGAGTGAAAGACAAATTGGGTAAACGACAAGTCTACTGACCACATGAGAGGTAGATTTCTCGGTCAGGAATATGCTGGCTTCATGGTAGAGTATCCTCACGGTCTGAACCAGGTCTACCACTTGGCTTCGTAAGGTCGGCTGCATAGAGAGAAGGTCAAGGTTATGCATAATAGCGACAGGACCTTAGCTGAAAGGTCAAGGTTATACATCAGATTGAAAGGACCTTAGCTAAATTGAAGAATCACCATTAACATTAGACTGACAGGAAGTCAGTTGAGGGAAGGTCGAGATTAAACACCAGACTGACAGGACCTCAGCTAAATGGTCATGGTTTAACACCAGACTGACAGGACCTCAGCTAAAAGGTCAAGGTTTAACACCAGACTGACAGGACCTAGCTAAAAGGTCAAGGTTTAACACCAGACTGACATGACCTCAGCTAAAAGGTCAAGGTTTAACACCAGACTGACAGGACCTCAGCTAAAAGGTCAAGGTTTAACACCAGACTGATATGATCTCAGCTAAACTGGGAAGTCAAGGTTAACACAGACTGACATGACCTCAGCTAAAAGGTCAAGGCTAACACAGCCTGACATGACCTCAGCTAAAAGGTCACGGTTAAGACAGACTGACATGATCTCAGCTAAACTGGGAGGTCAATGTCAACACAGACTGACAGGACCTCAGCTAAAAGGTCAAGGCTAACACAGACTGACAGGACCTCAGCTAAAAGGTCAAGGCTAACACCAGACTGACAGGATCTCAGCTAAAATGTCAAGGTTAACATCATACTGACAGGATCTCAGCTAAAAGGTCAAGGTTAACACAGACTGACAGGACCTTAGCTAAACTGGGAAGTCAAGATTAACACAGAAAGACAGGACCTCAGATGAGAGAAGGTCAAGATTAAAAATCAGAATGACAGGCCCATTACTGAGAGGTCAAGAATAAACATCAGAGTGACAAAGCTTCATCTGAGAGGTCAAGGTTAAACATTAGAAAAACAGAATTTCAGCTTAGAGCAAGTTCAAGGTTAAACAGAACAGAATTTAAGCTGGGAGGAAGGTAAAGGTTAAAAACATTAGAACAACATAATTTAAGCTGGGAGGAAGGTCAAGGTTAAACATTAGATCAAAAGAACTTCAGCTTGGAGGAAGGTCACGGTTAAATATTAGATCAACAGAACTTCAGCTGGGAGGAAGGTCAAGGTTAAAGTCTTTCATTGGCAAAACCACAGCTGAGAACTAGGCCAAGGTTAAACAATAGAGTGTTCTGAACCTGAACTAAGAAAATTTCAAGGCTGAACATAAGAGCAACAGATAGTCAATGTTAAACAATAGAGTAAAAAACAACACAACTTTTCCCAAATCAAAACTACTAAAACAATGGACTCCCAATGCTCAAAATACACAAGCAACAAGCATAAATACATATGATGAACAGTGTAACTAAAAAGCTTCTTTTGACTAGCACAATATAAGTGAACACAAAATTTCAACTTTTCGGTATTTAAAAAAAATGCAAAACTGTCGCTCTTGTTCATAGTCCCTGTTGGACTGCAGCAAAGCAGAATACCAAATCTGACTGATAAAACAAAAACTAAGTTTTAATGCTGATTTATGATGAGACCAGTGACAGGTGTGTTTTCATTTCTCCATACACAGACAGCATAGGTTGAAAAGTTGACTTCATTTGATGTTCTGCTGTGAAAGTACATTTGAATGGTTTTAGTTTTCTTTTACAATTGCTCGTGTCCAGAATGATAATTAAAAAAATACTATTTGTTCAGAAGTGTTATTTTAAAAAAACCATTACTACTGTTCAGAATAGTGTCATTTTAACAAAACTGTTACTATTGTTCAGAATAGTGTTATTTTAACAAAACTGTTACTATGGTTCAGAATTGTGTCATTTTAACAAAACTTATTTTTGCTGATCATGGTGTTATTTAAACTAAATTGTCACTCTTGTTCAGAATGGTGTTATTCAAACTAAACTGTCACTCTTGTTCATAATAGCATTTATAGAAGAAATGGAAAAAAGGTGAACATTATTTAATACCACTTTCATAAAAATGGATCAATTCTAGATTAAATGTTCTGTTCAATCCATGAATGAACTATCTACTAACTGGATTGGTGGAAATTTACAAAGACAGGAATAGCTATCCATTTCATTTGCTAACAACATCATCATGTCTTATTTGTCCACAGATATTGTCATGGTCGTCTGTTATCAGGATGGTTATTATTTTCAATCCAAGTATCTTTAGTGTTTCTTCAATGCCAGAAATACATCCTTTTCTTTGTACTTCGCTTGCTCTGATGCCCTGCTGTTTAGAGGCATTCCTGGCAGACGTCCAAACTATTGAATTCTCTATATCATTTTTGGCAGATATCCAAACTATTGAATTCTCTATGTCATTTTTGGCAGACGTCCAAACTATTGAATTCTCTATGTCATTCCTGGCAGACGTCCAAACTATTGAATTCTCTATGTCTATATATGCAATGTATTGCACATAACCAACTTTCTCAGTTTCTTGTTCTGTCTCCTATAATGATATATGCTGACTCTTGCAACCTTCTGATTTCACATGTGATCTTGTGTTTTGGTTAAGGTCCATGTGATACTGATAACAGAGAGTTGGTTAAGGTCCATGTCTGATACTGATAACAGAGAGTTGGTTAAGGTCCATATCTGACCCTGATAACAGGGGGTTGGTAAAGGTCTATGTTTGGTAACAGAGAGTTGGTTAAGGTCCATGTCTGGTATTGATAACAGAGAGTTGGTTAAGATCCATGTGACACTGATAACAGAGAGTTGGTTAAGGTCCATGTTTGATAACAGAGAGTTGGTTAAGGCCCATGTCTGATATTGATAACAGAGTTGGTTAAGGTCCATGTGATACTGATAACAGAGAGTTGGTTAAGGTCCATGTCTGATAACAGAGAGTTTGTTAAGGTCCATGTCTGATAATGATAACAAAGAGTTGGTTAAGGTCCATGTCTGATAACAGAGAGTTTGTTAAGGTCCATGTCTGACCCTGATTACAAAGAGTTTGTTAAGGTCCATGTCTGACCCTGATTACAGAGAGTTGGTCAAAGTCCATGTCTGATACTGATTTTGGAGCGTTGGTATGAATCTACTGCTGATCATGTGTTTTCAATTACATTGTAATATTTAGATGTCTTATTAACGTAACGGTGATAACTGATATGTCACAATTAGATGTCTTAGTAACAGTGATAACTGATATGTCACAATTAGATGTCTTAGTAACGGTGATAACTGATATGTCACAATTAGATGTCTTAGTAATGGTGATAACTGATATGTCACAATTAGATGTCTTAGTAATGGTGATAACTGATATGTCACAATTAAATATCTTAGTAACGGTGATAACTGATATGTTACAATAGATGTCATACTGATGATGATAGCTGATATGTCACAATATTTGCTGTCTAGGTTCTAGCTCATTTATTATCAATAAAATATATCACAATGAAACTATATGACACAATGCAAACACCAAAAGATGAGAAATGTTAAAGACAAGACGATAGACAACAAAATTGAAAGTGACAGGATCACATGATTATGACCAATAGAATTCAAGCAACACTTAGTCATGCAACAAATAGCAACAACAGAAAACATTTCAAGATGGACTATTAATCGACAACAATGCAGAGTTTTAGTGGCCGAGAGCAGGCTTCATAAAGGTTTATCTTTGTTGTTATCTGTTATGTTCTATGTTTTGGGTATGTTGACTTTACCCATGTGCTGTTCTTTGTAGTGAGTGTTCGAACCTTCGATTCGCCTGCTATCTGTGGTGTGTATGTCGACCCTCCCTGTGATCTGTGGTGTGTATGTCAACCCTCCCTATTATATGTAGTGTATTTCGACCCTCCCTGTGATCTGTGGTGTGTATGTCAACCCTCCCTATTATATGTAGTGTGTATGTCGACCCTCCTTGAGATCTGTGGTGTGTATGTCGATCCCCCTTGTTATATGTAGTGTGTATGTCGACCCTTCTTGTGATCTGTGGTGTGTATGTCGACCCTCCCTGTGATCTGTGGTGTGTATGTCGATCCCCCTTGTTATATGTAGTGTGTATGTCGACCCTCCTTGAGATCTGTGGTGTGTATGTCAATCCGCCTTGTTATATGTGGTATGTATGTCAATCCCCCTTGTTATATGTGGTGTGTATGTCGACCCTCCTTGAGATCTGTGGTGTGTATGTCAATCCCCCTTGTTATATGTAGTGTGTATGTCGACCCTCCTTGAGATCTGTGGTGTGTATGTCAATCCGCCTTGTTATATGTGGTGTGTATGTCAATCCCCCTTGTTATATGTGGTGTGTATGTCGACCCTCCCTGTGATCTGTGGTGTGTATGTCGACCCTCCCTGTGATCTGTGGTGTGTATGTCGACCCTCTCTGTGATTTGTTCTGCTGTATGAAGTAATCATGTCGACATTTGTCGCTAATTTAAAGACTTGACATAGAAATTCTGCAAAGCTATAAACATCACATCTTTCTGTTCCTTGTCTAACTGAGACAAAGACACCATCATGTCTTGGCACTATACCAGGACCGTCATTCTGCCTTGGCACTATACCAGGACCGTCATTATGCCTTGCAACTGTACTAGAGACTCCATTCTGCCTTGGAACTGTACTAGAGACTCCATTCTGCCTTGGAACTGTACTAGAGACTCCATTCTGCCTTGGAACTGTACTAGAGACTCCATTCTGCCTTGGAACTGTACTAGAGACTCCATTCTGCCTTGGAACTGTACTAGAGACTCCATTCTGCCTTGGAACTGTACTAGAGACTCCATTCTGCCTTGGAACTGTACTAGAGACTCCATTCTGCCTTGGAACTGTACTAGAGACTCCATTCTGCCTTGGAACTGTACTAGAGACTCCATTCTGCCTTGGAACTGTACTAGAGACTCCATTCTGCCTTGGAACTGTACTAGAGACTCCATTCTGCCTTGGAACTGTACTAGAGACTCCATTCTGCCTTGGAACTGTACTAGAGACTCCATTCTGCCTTGGAACTGTACTAGAGACTCCATTCTGCCTTGGAACTGTACTAGAGACTTCATTCTGCCTTGGAACTGTACCAAACACCCCATCATGCCTTCACATTGTATATGGGAAGCAACAATATCTTGGCACTCTACCAGGGACTCCATTATAACTTAACATCTTTATACTGGTACAGCCAATTTCTTTTACATTTCCTTGATCTAAAAAAATGCACGCATACAATCCACTCTTGAATACATTAATTGACCCTGTCTCCACTATGTCCCGTGGCAATGCATTCAAAGCATTCACCACTCTCTGAATAAAAATATTTCCTGTTATCTAATATAGAATATATTAATTTTTGCACGGAATCAAATATCCCTTGATTGCTACAAATTACGCAGTGCCATGAAAATATTTCCCCTTCCTTTTGTATCCTGATTTTAATATCCTTATCAGCGCCTCCGTAGTTATCAATATTCATCACACGACTTAAAGATTGAATGTCCTGTAGGGGTTCCCTACCTAACATAATCAGGTTGTTAGCTGAAGCAATGACTCTCAGGAGAACATCATATCTCCCTAACCCGGACATCGTTTTGGAAGAGAACAGAGAAGTCTTAGAGGTAATGTACAAGATATGCATGTTTCGGTTGTTCTCCTCAGACCAAGTGATCAGTTTGTTTATGGAGACATTTCTCACTTTCTATTTGTCACTTGATTTAGTCTATCCTCTTTTACAATGATGATAATTGCTGTTATGTTGTTATGATGTTATGCTGTTATGTTGTTATGATGTTATCTTGATATGATGTTATGTTGTTATGATGTTGTGCTGTTATGTTGTTATGTTGATATGTTGTTATGTTGATATGTTGTTATGTTGTTATGATGTTATGTTGTTATGTTGATGTAAGTTTACTCTTTTGTGTGTCCTAAAAAGGGCGTTATGTGGCTGGTTGTAGTATCTTTCCTCATATCCCGAATGTGCTGATGAAGGTGGACTGTGGCCCTCCAGGCAGTCGTGCTATACTTGGCTTCATCTACGTGGCACTCACTACTATGAAGGTCACGTCGATCTACACCTCGTCAGCCAGGCTGCCTTGAAAACAGCCTGTTTCCAGGAAAGGCTACATGGAAGAGAGATTGTGGTCTTGGTCAGTGTATTGTGCCTGACCGGACTAGCGTCTTAGTTCTCCGATGATATTTTTTTTTTTTTGCATTCGCCTTATTTTCTCTAATCCCCAAGGCGGTGTGCGTTGCACTGTGTTTTTATTTTGCGCCTTTCGGCCCAGTGCATCCGACTTCAGCGCGCATTTTATGTAAGGGTCTGCTTCCTCCTGCATTTTCTAAGCGTTTGCTTCCCCGGGGTAACGGCCGGTGCTGTGATGGGGATCGAACCCAGCACCTTCAGATCGTGAGCCATGCCACTTAACCAATAGGCCACGCCGTCCCCTGATGATGATATAATCCCATTAGTTGTGAGCTGGTATATCTTGCACAATGCCTCCCGGATTAAAAGCACAAGTCTTCCTCAGTTGTTGTGGTGATGTTGAGAGCCTATGGTGGACACGGTTGAAGCAGCTGGTTTCGCAGGATGGTTCGCCCTGGCACAGGTTCAGGAGATGCTTGGCCGACTCCTCGTGGTCGTGACAGAATCTTCAACTTGGTTCACACAGTAGGTCTAATCTATTCAGATGTTTGTTGAAACTGGTATGGTCTGTTCTCCGTTTGAAAATCAAACTCTGGTCTCTTCGTTTCAATTTCTTGGCTGGGTCTTGTGAATCAGGTTTTGTTTGGTGTGAAATATATTCGGCTTGTCTGAGATGCGGTCCACTGATCTAGCCACTCCTGTCTGAGATGTGGCCCACTGATCTAGCCACTCCTGTCTGGGATGTGGCCCACTGATCTAGCCACTCCTGTCTGAGATATGGCCCATTGATCTAGCCACTTCTGTCTGGGATGTGGCCCACTGATCTAGCCACTCCTGTCTGGGATGTGGCCCACTGATCTAGCCACTCCTGTCTGGGATGTGGCCCACTGATCTAGCCACTTCTATCTGGTATGTGGCCCACTGATCTAGCCACTCCTGTCTGAGATGTGGCCCACTGATCTAGCCACTCCTGTCTGGGATGTGGCCCACTGATTTTATGTGATACTAGGTAGTGGTTGTATTGTTCCGATTCTGGCCAGCTCATCAGCCTTCTAATTTGCTGGGTTGTCTGACATGGCCAGGTATCCACTGGAGCACAGCTTCAGCCGCATAGGAAGAGGACTTTTACTATATTAATTTGTTGTTGTTCTCAAATGCCCACAATGAGTAGGTTACTCTTTTCTGCGCCCTGAAAAGGACGTTAAGTGGCAGTTGCAGTAGCTTTCCTCACATCCTGAGTGTGCTGATGAAGGTGAACGGGGTCCTCCAGGTGGTTGTGCAATGCTTTGCTTCATCTGCGCATCACTCACTACTACAGGGATCATGTCGATCCCTCACCTCGTTAGCCAGGCTGTTATAAAAACAGCCCGTTTCCAGGGAGAGCTACTAGGAAGCCGAGGTGAGTGTCTTGGCCAGTATATTTTGCCTGAAAAATCTTCCTTCCCTCCATTAATTTGTAGATGTTATTAACATCCGGAGACAACTCTGTTTTCCAAAGATTGAAGCTCAGATTTTGAGACTATAATGATTTCCTCTTATGCAAAGGGTGTAGAGTCTTCTACCATGGGGTGTACATGTCTTCTTTTCCTTCTATATGAAGGGATAGCTGATCCCATGCACAATCATCTTCAGTCACCTTCTACAAAATGCCTGGCAGGTTATGGTGTTACAATTCAGCAAAAGTCAAGTTAATTGATCAAGTGCAACATACAGCCAAGTTAATTGATCAAGGGCCATATATCAAATTAATAGTTAATGAATCAAGGGCCACATAAAGTTAAGTTTATGGATCAAGGGCCACACAAAGTCAAGTTAATTGATCAAGGGCCCCACCAAACAGAGACCTATCGCTCTCGAGTATGGAGGTCAGAGACTCCAACTGCATAGTGGTTGGAGATTTCAACAGCCACTCGGAGAGATGGGGATACTCTGACACAGACAGCAGAGGTGACGAAGTGGAAGATTGGGAGATAGATGCAAATCTCTCCCTAATCAATAGGCCGGAGGATAGCCCTAGCTTCTATTCAAGAACATGGCATACCACCTCGACTCCAGATTTGGCCTTCTCCACACAGGACATACACTATAAAATAGACCGCCAGGTGCTAAACCAACTGGCAGGTAGCGACCACAGGCCGATCAGGCTAACCATTGACATGGAAGTAGGCCCACAGGAAACAAAACCGCTCCCACGTTGGAATTACAAACGAGCCGACTGGGACAGATTTGCAATCCTGACAGATGGGCTGTGTGAAACCATCAACACACGAAACACCAAAATGAAGCCCATGGTAGAGAGCCTAAGCAAGGCAATAATGCAAGCCGCCACTGAAACCATCCCAAGAGGAGCTAGGAAAAACTATAAGCCCTACTGGAATGATGAGTTACAGAAAGTGGAAGATGCAGTAACAAATGCTAGGAACATGGCAGAATGAGAAAAATCCGTGGAGGCAAACATCGCCCTCAAAGCCGCCGCGGCGAAGTACAAACACACTCTCAAGCAAACAGCAAGAGAAAGTTGGAAAAATAAAACGGAAAGTTTAAACCTGGACAAAGAAGGGAACAAGCTATGGAAGCTAGTCAGAGCCATGAACGACGAAACCCCGTCAAATAAACAAATTACTATCAAGCAAGGCGAGAACTTGATCACAGGTAAGAAAGCCGCAAACGCCTTTGTCGATCACTATGCCAGAGCAAACCACATCGAGGTCCCTGCAGATAAGCATACAGACATTAGCGAAGAGCTAAAGGGGCACGAAAACATAAATACGGCTCCTGAAGAGCACATGATGGCCAAACTAACAATGCGCGAAATGGAAGAGGCTATGAGAACACTAAAGAGAAGGAAATCTCCCGGAAAAGACGGGATAACAAACGAAATGCTGATGGGGCTGGGCCAAACAGCGAAGAAAAAACTACTATCAGTCCTGAACCAAAGCTGGAAAAGGGGTATTGTACCCCAGGCATGGAAAGATGCAATACTGGTACCAGTACCAAAAACAGGAAAGGACAAAACAGATCCGAATGGATACAGGCCCATAAGCCTACTGAGCTGTGTCGGCAAGCTGATGGAACGGATGATAAACACCAGACTGATGTGGCATCTGGAAGAAAAACGAATACTAATTCCACAGCAAGCCGGCTTTAGACAGCACAGATCCACTGAGGACCAGGTCATCCTCATAGCCCAGGAGATAGAAGATGCCTACCAGGCACAGAAACACACAGTAGCTGTTTGGGTGGATCTGGAAAAGGCATTTGACAAAGTCTGGAAGGATGGACTTAGAGTCAAGCTAAGAAGAAGTGATGTTTGTGGGAAGATGTACAAGTGGATCAACCACTACCTCAAACAAAGAACGGCCAGAGTCCAAGTACAAGGGCAGATGAGCAAAAAGGTGACACTCGAGCAGGGAGTACCCCAAGGGGGAGTACTGTCACCCACACTCTTCCTGGTATATATAAACGATATTACAGAGAATATACCAAGAAGAGTCCATAGCTCAATGTTTGCAGACGATCTGGCTATGTGGACCTCTGAAAAGAATCTCACCATAGCAAGAAATCGGATGCAAACGGCCCTAACATCGCTGGAAGAGTGGGCGAACTCATGGCTGGTCAAAATAAACGAGGAGAAAACCACGTGCACAATATTCTCGCTCTCATTAAAACCCCAAAGTACCAAATTAAGCCTAAATGGCAAAATCCTGCAGCCAAACGACAACCCAACCTATCTGGGAGTCACATTTGATCGGCGCATGACATGGAAAAGTCAGATTGAGAGAAACCGAATGAAAGCCAGAGAAAGAATGGCGATCATGAGGAAACTTGCTGGCACAAGCTGGGGAGCAGACGAAGGCATACTAAAGAAACTGTACACTGGAAGAGTGAGACCAGTTCTCGAGTATGGCATCGCGGCATGGACAACAGCAGCGAAGGCGAACTTCGATAAAGTTAACAAACTTCAAAACCAAGCCATGAGAATCATAACAGGTGGCATGAAGTCAACGCCAATTGTAGAACTTGAAAAGATTACAAA
The DNA here is from genome assembly GCA_036924085.1 of Ariolimax columbianus. Classification (NCBI taxonomy): domain Eukaryota; kingdom Metazoa; phylum Mollusca; class Gastropoda; order Stylommatophora; family Arionidae; genus Ariolimax; species Ariolimax columbianus. The sequence continues at coordinate 33,530,570 of JAVGWX010000021.1, read as the reverse complement.
ACTGCAATCCATGACCGACAGAAGAGACTGCAGAGCCCAGCTGCAGTCAGAGAAACTCCGAAGACTGACGGACCATCCAATGTACCAGAGGCTAAACAATTTGGGAACTGGGAAACTAAAGCGGAGAAACTTTGCAGAAATAGCCAAAGCAAAGATGCACGAAGATCCCATAAACGCACTAACAACACCAAAACCCATCACTACTGTACGAAAACCTACTTGGAGGCAGGATATATTTCCAGAGGTGGTAGAAAATATACCAGGTATTGCAAACAAAAACTGCCAGACCGAAAAAGAAAGGAGAGACACTACCCTAAGCTTCATAACGAAAAGCTACCCAAGCATGGACTGGACCCATGCATACACCGACGGTTCTGTAACAAACACTACACAGAACGGAGGGGCAGGAGCATTCCTGAACCTACCAAATGGCAGAAAAATAACACTGTCATTCGCTACTGGTAAGTACACAAGCAATTTCAGAGCGGAGGCAGAGGCACTGAGGGCGGCAGTGGAAGAAATGGCAACACACAGTGAAAATGAGAGCCACATAGTCTTGCTGACAGATGCTCTCGCCGTAGTCACAGCGCTAAAAAGCCAGAAAAACACTGAGCTTAATGACTTAAGAGCAGCACTCTGCAAACTGTGCCAGCTGTCCGCACCAAAAAGGGTAGTGGTACAGTGGGTTCCGTCACACTGCAACATCCAAGGCAACGAGGAGGCAGACAGACTGGCAAAAGAAGGTGCAAGGCTACCACAAACAGATACCAGTATGACGTACGAAGAGTCAAAACGGCTTATCAAAGCCAGGTACATTACCAAATGGGAAACCGAACATACTGGTTACACCAAAAACGATGCCTATTACCAGTTGAACCGAAGAGAGCAGGTCGTTGTCTTCAGACTTCGCACTGGCCACAATAGACTGAGGTACCACCTATTCAACAAATTGAAGATAGGGTGTACCGACGAATGCCCGTGCGGTACTGGTAAAATGACCACTGAACATCTGCTGCAGAACTGCCCGACATACGGGGATCAGAGAGAGCAGATGTGGCCATTGCCAGTGGAACTGCAAGACAAGCTCTATGGTAGTGGCGAGAGTCTCAGGATGACCGCCGCTTTTTTCGAAAAAATAATGGTTACTGTCTGACTGTGTACGCAGAAGAAGAAGAAGAAGAAGATCAAGGGCCAAAATAGACCCTCGGAAGACAGGTCAGTTTTACCCTACTAATGACAGGGCATTGCTACGGTAATCCTGCTCAACTCGAGAGGAGCTGCAGACATTTGGTTCACGTACTAGGCTGATAAGCCAACGGCGTGAGGCTACAAGGTGAGGGATTACGGCCGAACGCCTCTAAGCCAAAATCCCGCCCAAAAGCTCAGCACGATTGCAAAGAGAGGCTTCGACATGGTGGGGACCTGGGGCTCAAGCTCCAGCCCCTCCCGGTCGAGCCGCAGAATAAGGTCTCTGCCGTCCGCCGATCAAAGCGGGCGGGAAGCTGCACGATATTCACCCCATACGGCGATGAGGTATGAAACCATTTGTAGAAGACTTAGTTCTCGGTCGGGGTGCCCTAAGCAGTAGATCAGCTACCTCACTGCGAACTGCTGAGACTCAACCCTTGACCATGAGATATGTTCGCACACCAGGTGAACAACATCTCCGTGCAATGACTAGGCTTGTCCCCTGGTCAAATGCACTATTTCGAGAGGAATCACAGGTCGCTGACATTTGGTCCACGTGCTTGGCTGATAAGCTACCATCTGAGGGACTACGGCCGAACGCCTCTAAGCCAGAATCCCGCCCTAAATCTCAGCACCGCTGTGATGGGAGGCTACGACATGGCTGGGGCTTGCGTCTCAGCCCGGCCCGGTAGAGCCGCAGAAATGCACCTGGTTAAATGCACTCCTGCCTCGCTCTTTTCCTCTGTCTGCTAGCAGTCATCCCAATGGATGCAGAAGAGATGTAGTCCAGCGGACATTGCACCTCCTGCCCTTTTGTAACAACCTCCCAGGTGGCGGGGAATGCTAGGCGTACCATCACTGCAGATGAGCCGAGAAAATAAAGGGAGCAAAAGCGATACCTCACTCCCATGCATATGCTACGTTTCTGGCAGGACGTGACGATCCTGGGACAAAGTCACACTGGACTGCCTCTCTTCCGGGATAGTACAAACTAGTACATAGTCCATCATATCATATCATTGCCAAACCCTATAGACATGAGTAGGGAAGACTCGATAGTCCTGCAAGACAACTTCCTAAGAGAGACAACTCTGACCAAAAACAACTGCTGCCTTGCAGTTAGGCTGGGGACAGCCAAAGGCTAAGGAGGGCAACCGTACAGAAACGCCTGTTGAAATCGGATGCACTGAGCCACAGGCTTAACAAAATAAAACAGTGCAACGTAAATATCGCTGTAAACAGCGTACAATGAAGAAGAAGAAGATGATCAAGGGCCACACAAAATCAAATTAATAGATAAAGGGCCACATAAAGTCAAGTTAATTGATCAAGGGCCACACAAAATCAAATTAATAGATCAAGGGCTACAAGTTAATTGATCAAGGACCACACAAGTCAAGTTAATTGATCAAGGGCCACATAAAGTCGTTAATTGATCAAAGGCCACATAAAGTCAAGTTAATTGATCAAGGGCCACACAAAATCAAATTAATAGATCAAGGGCTACAAGTTAATTGATCAAGGGCCACATAAAGTCAAGTTAATTGATCAATAGCCACACAAAGTCAAGTTAATTGATCAAGGGCCACATAAAGTAAAGTTAATTGATCAAGGGTCACATAAATTAAAGTTAATGGAACAAGAGCCATGAAATCATATACCTTCATCTAGGGCATAAAAACATCTACAATCATCTCAGAACATAAAAACATCATCTCAGAGCATAAAAACATCTACAATCATCTCAGAACATAAAAACATCATCTCAGAGCATAAAAACATCTACAATCATCTCAGAACATAAAAACATCATCTCAGAGCATAAAAACATCTACCTTCATTTCAGGGCATAAAAACTTTTATCTTCATCTCAGGATATAAAAACATAAGTTTCATTACTGATTCGGTCTGCAATTGTCCATCTCAATTAATAAAGCAATACAATTCAAAAATACCAAAAACTCAAAACATGCCAGATTGAAAAACATTTTTAAATTGTTAACTTTAATATCCTATCAGGCATACAAGCTGATGTCTATTAATACAGATATGTGCCAGAACACTGACATAAGTGTTACATTAGGAAGCCAATTGGATAAAGATGTTGCCAGATTTGGGCATAAGTGGCAAGGGTTAACAATACTGATCACAAAAGCAAACTGTGACAACATCAATGTGTCATATAATTAGGCCAACCTGATTTGATTCACTGTCACTGGAATCCATCTAGAGCCACATAGAACAAGTGTGAGAAAAGGTGAGGACATGGTGAGAAGTGTGAGAAAAGGTGAGGACATGGTAAGAAGTGTGAGAAAAGGTGAGGACATGGTAAGAAGTTTGAGAAAAGGTGAGGACATGGTAAGAAGTTTGAGAAAAGGTGAGGACATGGTAAGAATTTTCAGAAAAGGTGAGGACATGGTAAGAAGTTTGAGAAAAGGTGAGGACATGGTAAGAAGTTTGAGAAAAGGTGAGGACATGGTAAGAAGTTTGAGAAAAGGTGAGGACATGGTAAGAAGTGTGAGAAAAGGTGAGGACATGGTAAGAAGTTTGAGAAAAGGTGAGGACATGGTAAGAAGTTTGAGAAAAGGTGAGGACATGGTAAGAATTTTGAGAAAAGGTGAGGACATGGTAAGAAGTTTGAGAAAAGGTGAGGACATGGTAAGAAGTGTGAGAAAAGATGAGGACATGGTAAGAAGTTTGAGAAAAGGTGAGGACATGGTAAGAAGTTTGAGAAAAGGTGAGGACATGGTAAGAAGTTTGAGAAAAGGTGAGGACATGGTGAGAAGTGTGAGAAAAGGTGAGGACATGGTAAGAAGTTTGAGAAAAGGTGAGGACATGGTAAGAAGTGTGAGAAAAGGTGACGACATGGTGAGGCATGTGAGAAAAGGTGAGGGCATGGTAAGAAGTGTGAGAAAAAGTGACGACATGGTGAGAAAAGGTGAGATCATGATGGGAAATGTGAGAAAAGGTGAGGTCGTGATAAAGAATGTGAGAAAAAGTGAAGTTGTGAGAAAAAGTGTAAGAAAAGGTGAGTAAATGAGAGAAAGTGTGAGAAAATTGAGGAAATAGGACAATATGTGGGAAAAAGTGAGGAAATGAGAGAAAGTATAATGACAGTTGAGAAAATGATAGATAATGTGAGAAAAGTTGAGGAAATGATGATAGAAAGTGTGAGGAAAGGTGAGGAAATGATAGAAAGTGTGAGAAAAGGTGAGGAAATGATAGAAAGTGTGAGGAAATGATAGAAAGTATGAGGAAAGGTGAGGAAATGATAGAAAGTGTGAAAAAAGGTGAGGAAATGATAGAAAGTGTGAGAAAAGGTGAGGAAATGATAGAAAGGTGAGGAAATGATAGAAAGTATGAGGAAAGGTGAGGAAATGATAGAAAGGTGAGGAAATGATAGAAAGTGTGAGAAAAGGTGAGGAAATGATAGAAAGGTGAGGAAATGATAGAAAGTGTGAGAATAGAATGTGTCCACAAATGTGGATGTCATGATGCTTTTTAAAAGTGATGCAAAATACATGAAATTTCCTTTAGAAAGTGAATGAAAATGTTGTTGATATGAAAAAAATATGATAAAAAGGTAGAATTGCAAATAACCAAAATCTTAAATCAAATTCAGAAGAAAATTAAATGGAAATAAAAATAACAGGAGGACTATGAAACAGATCTTGTGAACAATTTCAAAAACAGCAACAAACATTCCAGTCCAGGTCATCCAAGAGAGGTAGTGTGTAGTACAAACATGCATTGTGTGACCTTTGGTGAGAGACAGTACACTCAATGACACACGGATTTTACATGAGACTTTACCACCTGTTTTCTCAGATCTATGTTATTTTCTCATTGATCAGGTGTTGCATGTGGTGTGAGCTTCCCAAGTCGGTCGTTTGTCAGGATTTTCAAGCACAGATCTTTTAGATATATACTCCTCTCCTTGATCAAAATAATCTTTGAGAATTTTGAGATTTGACGAAAGTTGAGCATGCCAGAAAATAGGTATGTTTCCAAATCAAGTTCTGAGAAAATCACAGACGAGCCCTTTACAGTCCCGTAAAATTTTTTATGATCAAAGTTAAACTATTAATTACATCTGATTAGACTGACTTTAATATTTAGTGCATGTGTTATTTTATGCCATTTTTGGTTTTGAAATAACCTAAAACATGGCCGCTGATATGTCGTATGTGTTTATGGAAGAGTTTCTTCCAGTAAGTGAAAATTTTATATTTATATTAATTTCTAAGGTTGCGGTATTCTAAATGATGAAAATAGCAGTGAAATTACTAATTATTTTAACAAGCCAATGATCATGCATCTGGATTACACGTGGATATTCAATATAGGTTCCCGATTCATAATCTGACTTTGAAACAGACGACCATGAAGGTGGTAATGTTTTAGAGGGATATTGAAATAATTCCAACATGTGCTGAGTAAAAAAATGAAAAATTATGTGGTATCCCGTCTGTTAGCATTAATGAAATTTCAAACTTCATACTAATATATATTTTTATTATGAGCAGGGCCTACATCATGCCATTACTGTTGGATTGCTTTCATAGATAACTTAATTATGTGTCTCAAGATCTTTAGATCATAATTTTATTAATATTAATTAATTTTATTTTGTAAAAATTTATATTTGACATATGGTGCTGCGGACATCTTGAACAGTATGGCAGGCATCTTAAAAATTAAGTTCCTTTAACTCCATTAAGCCAATACTCCAAGAGATGAAAGACACCACGGCAAGACCGCACACTTTCAATTCCATGGTCATTCCAGCAATGATTTACGAGTGTGAAGTGTGCAACTTGCGCAAATCAGGTGATGAAAAGCTCAGAGTCACTCGGAGAGCAATGGATCGACGCGTACTAAAAATTTAGATACAGAATAAGATCCGAAATGAAGAAATTCAACATCAAACTTTGTTTTGAGATATTGTGGAAGCAGCAATGTCAGGCAAACTTTGTTGGGCTGGACAGGTGGTACACATGCCTAACAACAGATGGGCACATAGAACAACGTTTTGATGGTATCTTGCCTGTACACGTCCACGGGGACCCACATGCACGCTGATGAGATGGACTGACCAAAGATCTAGGCCCGCATTGGTACGACACTACAAAAGATCGTGACGTATACAGAATACTATTGGCTTTCTAGCATACAATACATCTACCAGATTGAGACAGACAATGTGTGAAAGTGTTACGTTAGCTTCTCTGTCTCCCTGGGCTAGTCCAGTAAGATAGCCCAATAATGGAATTGATAATGAACTTTCCCAAAGGTATAGCTGGATAACACTAACATTTTTAGTCAAAGTTGAACATAACCATTTGTGTGGATCTTCTTCTTCTTCGTACGCTGTCAGACGTCAACCTGTATTTTTTCGAAGAAAGCAGCGGTCATCCTGAGGCTGTCGACACTGCCATAGAGCTTGTCTAGTGTTGCCACTAGTGATGGCCACATGTGCTTTCTCTGGTCCTCGTATATCGGGCAGTTTTGCAGCAGATGTTCAGCGGTCATTTTCCCTGTACCACAAGTGTATTCGTCAGTGCCACCTATCTTCAGTTTATTGAATAGGTGGTACGGGATCAAGATGCTGAGCAGCACATGAGCTGCAGCAGTCAGCGACCCATAGCTGACTGCTAGCATCAAGGCCAGCGAACCATAGCTGCCAAGACCCTTCTACACCTCCACGTGGTGATCCTGGATAACAGGCTGCAGCAGGGCAGACTGGCTAAGGAGAAGGGATCGAAGAGGGAATGCTAACCCGGAACTCAAAAAATGCTTGCTGAAGTCGGATGTGTTTGATCGAAAGGTGCAAATATCGCAGCCAAGCTGTAAACTACGACACAACGCATTCCGTTCTCTGGACTACATTCTGCTACTTAAGCCCTTTCAGGGTTTGGTAGCGGGAGATTGAGAACGAACGAAGAAGAAGAAGAAGAATAGGTGGTACCTCAGTCTGTTGTGGCCTGAGCGGAGTCTGAAGACCACGACCTGCTCTCTTCTGTTGAACTGGTAATAGGCATCATTTTTTGTGTAGCCAGTATGTTTGGTTTCCCATTTGGTCATGTATCTGGCTCTAAAAAGCCTTTTGGACTCTTCGTAGGTCAATTTGTGTGGATCTAAGTTTCAAATTTTCGTGCTTTTAATACAGTCACTGCACCCTATAAAGCATGCAGTAGAAAAACAACTAAGGAGAGTGGTCCCTCATTTAGATCCCAGGAGCAAGTAATAGCACCACTGCAGCTTTTTAAGTATGTCATGAACGACGGTTTAAGAGGGTCATTCACAAAGTTTCACTATGAAGAAAACTGAGATTCTTAAACTCAATATAAATAACAAAGAGGGTTATTCACAAAGTTTCACTATGATGTAAACTGAGCTCCTTAAACTCAACACAAACAACAAAGAGGGTTATTCACAAAGTTTCACTATGATGTAAACTGAGCTCCTTAAACTCAACACAAATAACAAAGACGGTTATTCACAAAGTTTCACTATGATGTAAACCGAGCTCCTTAAACTCAACACAAACAACAAAGAGGGTTATTCACAAAGTTTCACTATGATGTAAACTGAGCTCCTTAAACTCAACACAAATAACAAAGACGGTTATTCACAAAGTTTCACTATGATGTAAACCGAGCTCCTTAAACTCAACACAAACAACAAAGAGGGTTATTCACAAAGTTTCACTATGATGTAAACCGAGCTCCTTAAACTCAATACAAACAACAAAGAGGGTTATTCACAAAGTTTCACTATGATGTAAACCGAGCTCCTTAAACTCAACACAAACAACAAAGAGGGTTATTCACAAAGTTTCACTATGATGTAAACCGAGCTCCTTAAACTCAACACAAACAACAAAGAGGGTTATTCACAAAGTTTCACTATGATGTAAACCGAGCTCCTTAAACTCAACACAAACAACAAAGAGGGTTATTCACAAAGTTTCACTATGATGTAAACCGAGCTCCTTAAACTCAACACAAACAACAAAGAGGGTTATTCACAAAGTTTCACTATGATGTAAACCGAGCTCCTTAAACTCAACACAAACAACAAAGAACCAACAATCATGTTGGAGAGAGAGCTGTTGGAAGAAGTGGATACCTTTACCTATTTATTCAGCCCAATTCACACATTCAGCCCAATTCACACATTCAGAGTTATAAATGCTGTTTCCTAAACACTAAATGACATATTGAGATTCAGAGAAATCAAGGTTCACATCAAAGCTAGAATATTCAATGCCAGTGTCAAGTTGGTACAGCTGTACGGAGTGGAGGCATGGAGAATGATCAAGGCCATGCAACAAAGAGTCCAATCCTTTGTTAAAAGATTTCTACGAAAGATAATGAGCATAAAGTGGCAGGACAAGGTGAGGAATGAAAATCTACGGAGAAGCCGACAACAGTCACTGGAACAACAAATTAAGTGAAGAAAATATGGTCAAATAGGACATACACTGCAGAAGGTATAGTCCAACAAAGCCAGACATGCGTCTATATGGAATACTCAAGGAAGGGAAAGAGAGGTAGACCCAAAAATACGTGGAGAATAGAATGTGAAAAAGAAATAAGATTAAATGATTTCACATTGAGAGAAGAAAAAAGGAGCAGACCAGGACTGAGTATGCTGGCAGAATGTTGTCAATGGCCTATGCACTGACAGGAATGACGGACTTTGATTGATTGATTTTTGCATAAAGTTAGCAACAATATCATCTGAAACACTTTGCTATGGAAACCAAACTGGAAAACGTAGAAAGTGTTGCTATGACCATATTCTTGTTTTTAACAAAATAGGAACTAGAAGAAGGTTGTGAGTAGAATCAGCAACCACGTGAAATTATGTCGATATTACCACTGCAAAAGCACATGAACTACTTTGGTGCAGTGGTCCTGTATGGAGATCAGTTGGCTGTGGTAGCAGGATGCCTTTTATATGGGACAAGATATAGGGCCCATATACATTGACAGGAATACAAGGACCTAAACGTGACATGTATAATGACATGATATCTTCACAAAGATGATAATTCACAATGTTGTGACTCCCATGAAGATGATATTTCACAATCTTGTGACTCCCTCCCACGAACATGATAATTCCCTATTTTTGTGACTCACGCAAAGATGATAATTCCCAATGTTGTGACTCACGCAAAGATGATAATTCACAATGTTGTGACTCCCATGAAGATGATATTTCACAATCTTGTGACTCCCACGAACATGATAATTCCCTATTGTTGTGACTCATGCAAAGATGATAATTCCCAATGTTGTAACTCACGCAAAGATGATAATTCACAATGTTGTGACTCCCATGAAGATGATAATTCCCAATGTTGTGACTCATACAAAGATGATAATTCACACTATTGTGTTTGGTAAGGGAGTTTATTGTACCAAGAAATAAAAACTGCCTATCCCTGCAAATGCTGTGTAGTGTGAAGGCTAGCTTTTACTTCATCCTTGAAAAGATAAACTTAGACTTTACCGACCCTCAAATCCGCATCCTCCAAACAAGGGCACCAGTATCCTAACGTCTCGGCCACATAATAAAACTTTATTAAATCGATATGCAGTCGGAAGACCATAATTCCCAATGATGTGAACAATATCATGAAAAATTCTATGCCTAATTAACCTTTAGCACGCATGACGTCATTGAGACAAAATTTGACCTAATTAAATTACATTTATTTCTCGCTATGATCCTCGACTTTCAAAATTTGTAACTTTTCTGTTTGTTTGTCAATAAATATAATTTTATTGTGTGTAGAAAACAATTGAATAAAGAACTTGTGGGTGTTATTGTTTTTGTTGTGTGTTTGTTAGTTTCTGAGTTACAAAAAGATAAAGTTGAAAATTTATGAAAATCTCTGAAAAAAATTTGGACGGCTGCTAGGCCTAGTCGCTCCGGTAGAAAACCATGGAAACCACAACAATGTATCGATACTGTGTTTACAATATCAACACAACTGTTAGTTTTCAATTAAAACGTAGTTCTTTCATCTAAACAAACGGGGGGACGCCGTGGCCTAGTGGTTAAGTGACACGGCTCACAGCCAGAAGGTGCTGGGTTCGATCGCCATCACAGCACCGGCCGTTACCCCGGGGAAGCAAACCCTTAGAAAATGCAGGAGGAAGCAGACCATTACATAAAATGCCTGCTGAAGTCGGATGCACTGGGCCGACAGGCAACGCACACCGCCTTGGGGATTAGAGAAATAAGGCGAACTGGAAAAAAAATAAAAAATCTAAACAAACAAAATAAACAGATCTACTTGATAAAGATCTTTCCCAACAACCTGCTTCACCTTTCGCAAAAAGTCTGCTTGCTCCAAACAGCGTATACAAAATTAAAATTGTTCAAAAGCCATTTGTAATCAAACATACGATACTTTAACCGGCAAAATATCGTGTATATATGGTGAAGTATTCAGCATTAAAAAAATGGCTGTCATTGTTTAAAAAAATGGCTGTCATCGTTCAAAATTTTTTTTTTTTCTCCTAACACCGTTTTTGTAGGCCGAGTTGGTCAGCTCTTGACCTTGGTGTGTTAAAGGTTAAAGATTAAAATTCTAAATCACAAGACATCTTCATAAGCTCCGAAGACTAATTCACAATGTGACTTACTCTTCAGAAAATATAAAAATCACTGTCTGCTACTAATACAGACCGATTACTTATATTTTACATGCCCCTTATCCCATTCAGTTACATTACCAATATACAAGAAAAATAAATTAATAAGTACTCATGATTTTCTCAGAATTTGTTGACAAACGACAGAATCTCTGGGATCACAACATAAACAACATTGGCCTGAACTTGCGGCTGTGCCTAACATTGTCGTCCAGAAAACTGCACATTCATGGATGGAGAGACACTTGAGAATATGTAACAATCTCTTGGCTGTCGTTGGCTACTCACCTCAGCCATCTTGCCAGATGGGTACAGCCTGTCCACACACTCCGATGTCTGCTGGGCTATGGGAACGAGGTCATTTTCTACAGATCTATGGGACTTGGCTGCTACTTTTACACTGCGAATACAGATTAGGGTATGTATGAACACATCAATGAATTAAATTTTGTGACATCTTTTTTTTCTCTTTTTTTTGTGTGTGTTTGCCTTATTTCTCTAATCCCCAAGGCAGTATGCGTTGCACTGTGGTTTTTATTTTGCGCCTGTCTGCTCAGTGCATCCGGCTTCAGCATGCATTTTATGTAAGGGTCTGCTTCCTCCTGCATTTTCTAAGGGTTTACTTCCCCGGGGTAACGGCCGGTGCTGTGATGGGGATCGAACCCAGCACCTTCTTGTTGTGAGCCGTGTCACTTAACCACTATGCCACGCAGTCCCCTTGACATCTTTTAAGACTATCTTGTCTCTGAATTTACTTTTAGCACGTTATCTATAATTTTTATATCAGTTCTTGTAGTTTATCTTTAGTTATTGTATCAATTCTTGCAGTTAATATATACTTTTTGTATAAATAAGTTTATGTATATATTTTAAAATCAATTCTTGTAATTTTTCTATAGTTCTTGCATCAGTTCTTGTATTTAATCAATAATCTGTTTACTCAGTTCTTGTAGTTCATCTATAGTTTTTGTATCAAATCTTGTAGTTCATCTTTAGTTTTTGTATCAAATCTTGTAGGTTCATCTATAGTTTTTGTATCAAATCTTGTAATTTATCAATATGTTTACTCAGTAGATACCATCGAATAGGAAATATAAACATATACTGTTCTGAAATCAGATGTGCCAAGCCGAAGGTGCAGACATAGCAGCTTTGCTGTAAACTATGACACAACGTTACAAACGTCCTTTTCAGGACTACAAAAGAGAAGAAAATGACAGATAAAGGAAGAAAATAAAGTAAAGGAAATAAACAGGAGACAAATGAATAAAAATAAAGTAAAGGGAATAAACAGGATACAAATGAACAGATAAATCAGAGAAAACTGGATGCAAAATACATTTGTGGTGGGTGGTGGGATATTAATCCTAAGAGCATATTTTAAACTATAAAACTCAAAATACACGCATCTGTTTGTCCGTCTTGCAAAAACTATTGAACTGTGAGCTCTAGCGATGTGAAATTTGAACAGCTCAATCTGGATAGAATTTCTAGGTTAATGCAACTATTTTCAGCTTGCTGCATCATTCCTTCCCCAAAGATATTAATACACATTATTTAGCATGGTCGTTCAAGGTCAGATACTCAAAGCCCCCAGGACCAGTCCATGTTTGGAACCAGGGCAATGCGTGAGTTGGGATGTGTTGACAATGTGCTCCCCTTGCGAGGTTTCAGTTTCGCAACTTTAGCTCTCTCACTTGAGTGCAGTGTTCTTCTGACAGTTATCTGTGTTATGTGAACATTTTGTATAGAGTGATTATCGTAATGTCGCCAATTCAAATGCTAATTACATTTTTTTAAAAACTCAGAAACGTGAAGTCGTAGCAATCGACACGACTTAATATCAAGTCTATTTTAACTTCAAGGGAGTCAAGACAGCACAGTGGTTAACACACTTGCTTCTCAGCCAAACAATCGAGGCTCTGTCCTCAGTTGGTGCTGGATTTTTCCTATTGCAAAACGGTTCTGGGCTTGACCTAGTCTAAAAAATTGAGTCCTAGAATGGTCTTGGAATATAAAGGCGGCCGGTATTATTTTGACTCCATCATCCCAAGTGTTCTGTTGATCAAGAAAAGTATGGCCAATATGTCCCATTGGCATGTTAATGGGGTCTTTTTTACTCTTTTAACGTAAGTCATTCCCAAATTATGTGAATTAAGAAAATTATGTTACTTCTTGGGTAATGCGGGATGTTAAAGTTTTAGTCACTTGTAATTATGAAAGTTTAATGAAAGTATGAGCACATGTGACCAGGTCTACCTTCGTATCACAGCAGACGTAGCCTCTACAAAGTTGAGTAAGGCTTGCGTCTCATCCTCAGTCAGAGACAGTGGTTGTGGGCTGGTGGGCCGATCAGTCTTCTGTTTCTCAGACCACGATTTCAGCACATTCTCAAATGTCTGAAATATGAATGATCACACTTAACTAGTGTTGAGACATTACATCAACTGATACAGGCATGTCTAGCTATATTGCTGCATTTTTTTCCGAAGGTGTGTCTTAACATCTCCTAAATATGAATCTGTGTAGTCTTATACCTTCTTTTTCCTCATCACAAATAATGACATCTACTTCCTGCATAAATTTAGTGGTCCGTACCAGATTTCTCTCTTAACTTCTTTATTACTGGTTTAGAAGAATCTGCACATTCTGTATACAGCCAGTTTCTTTTACATTCACTTGATCTAAAAATATCTTAGGGCATCCATCTATTCTTGAATGCATTATTTGATCCTGCTTCCACTATTTCATCCAATCTATTCTTGAATGCATTATTTGATCCTGCTTCCACTATTTCATCCAATCTATTCTTGAATGCATTATTTGATCCTGCTTCCACTATTTCATCCAATCTATTCTTGAATGCATTATTTGATCCTACTTCCACTATTTCATCCAATCTATTCTTGAATGCATTATTTGATCCTGCTTCCACTATTTCATCCAATCTATTCTTAAATGCATTATTTGATCCTACTTCCACTATTTCATCCAATCTATTCTTGAATGCATTATTTGATCCTGCTTCCACTATTTCATCCAATCTATTCTTGAATGCATTATTTGATCCTGCTTCCACTATTTCATTCAATCTATTCTTGAATGCATTATTTGATCCTGCTTCCACTATTTCCTCTAGCAACACATTTCAAGCATTCACCACTATCTGACTAAAAACATATTTCCTGGTATCTAATCTGGACCTTTCTTTAGTTAATTTGTAGCCCCCATATTCTCTCCCAATAATCACAATCATGTGCATGACTTACCCTGTCCCTTATTAACATTTGCGCCCTGTTTTTATGCACGATCCTGATATAACCTGGTGGCTGAATCCAGGCCTCTCCATCTACCTGCACGGGTACACCATCATCTCCTAAGATTGTCACTTTAACCGTCCGACACTGAAAACATGACAGGCAGTTTAGGCAAAATTTTTATAACAAGCAATAAATATGAAATGGACATTAAATTTTATAACAGCAAGGAGATGCTACATCTCTAATGGGAAGGTGAAACATACTGACCAATATGTCACCTCACATCAGGGGCAGGTGAAACATACTGACCAAGATATCACCTCACATCAGGGGCAGGTGAAACATACTGACCAAGATCTCACCTCACATTAGGGACAGGTGAAACATACTGACCAAGATCTCACCTCACATTAGGGACAGGTGAAACATACTGACCAAGATCTCACCTCACGTCAGGGGCAGGTGAAACATACTGACCAAGATCTCACATCAGGGGCAGGTGAAACATACTGACCAAGATCTCACATCAGGGGCAGGTGAAACATACTGAGCAAGATCTCACCTCACATCAGGGGCAGGTGAAACATACTGATCAAGATATCACCTCACATCAGGGGCAGGTGAAACATACTGACCAAGATGTCACCTCACATCAGGGGCAGGTGAAACATACTGATCAATATATCACATCAGGGTCAGGTGAAACATACTGACCAAGATATCACATCAGGGGCAGGTGAAACATACTGAACAAGATCTCACCTCCTGTCAGGGTCAGGTGAAAAACACACTGACCAAGATCTCACCTCCTGTCAGGGTCAGGTGAAACATACTGACCAAGATCTCACCTCACATCAGGGTCAGGTGAAACATACTGACCAAGATCTCACCTCACATCAGGGTCAAATTAAACATACTGACCAAGATATCACATCAGGGGCAGGTGAAACATGCTGAACAAGATCTCACCTCACATCAGGGGCAGGTGAAACATGCTGAACAAGATCTCACCTCCTGTCAGGGTCAGGTGAAACATACTGATCCAGATCTCACCTCCTGTCAGGGTCAGGTGAAACATACTGACCAAGATATCACCTCACATCAGGGGCAGGTGAAACATACTGATCAAGACCACACCTCACATCAGGTGAAACATACTGACCAAGATATCACCTCACATCAGGGGCCGGTGAAACATACTGATCAAGACCACACCTCACATCAGGTGAAACATACTGACCAAGATATCACCTCTCATCATGGTCAGGTGAAACATACTGACCAAGATCTCACTTCACATCAGGGGCAGATGAAACATACTGACCAAGATCTCACCTCACATCAGGGGCAGGTGAAACATACTGACCAAGATCTCACCTCACATCAGGGGCAGGTGAAACATACTGACCAAGATCTCACCTCACATTAGGGGCAGGTGAAACATACTGACCAAGATCTCACCTCACATCAGGGGCAGGTGAAACATACTGACCAAGATCTCACCTCACATCAGGGGCAGGTGAAACATACTGACCAAGATCTCACCTCACATCATGGGCAAGTGAAACATACTGACCAAGATCTCACCTCACATCAGGGGCAGGTGAAACATACTGACCAAGATCTCACCTCACATCAGCGGCAGGTGAAACATACTGACCAAGATCTCACCTCCCATTAGGGGCAGGTGAAACATACTGACCAAGATCTCACCTCACATCAGGGGCAGGTGAAACATACTGACCAAGATCTCACCTCACATCAGGGGCAGGTGAAACATACTGACCAAGATCTCACCTCACATCAGGGGCAGGTGAAACATACTGACCAAGATCTCACCTCACATCAGGGGCAGGTGAAACATACTGACCAAGATCTCACCTCCTGTCAGGGTCAGGTGAAACATACTGATCCAGATCTCACCTCCTGTCAGGGTCAGGTGAAACATACTGACCAAGATATCACCTCACATCAGGGGCAGGTGAAACATACTGATCAAGACCACACCTCACATCAGGTGAAACATACTGACCAAGATATCACCTCACATCAGGGGCAGGTGAAACATACTGATCAAGACCACACCTCACATCAGGTGAAACATACGGACCAAGATATCACCTCTCATCATGGTCAGGTGAAACATACTGACCAAGATCTCACTTCACATCAGGGGCAGATGAAACATACTGACCAAGATCTCACCTCACATCAGGGGCAGGTGAAACATACTGACCAAGATCTCACCTCACATCAGGGGCAGGTGAAACATACTGACCAAGATCTCACCTCACATTAGGGGCAGGTGAAACATACTGACCAAGATCTCACCTCACATCAGGGGCAGGTGAAACATACTGACCAAGATCTCACCTCACATCAGGGGCAGGTGAAACATACTGACCAAGATCTCACCTCACATCAGGGGCAAGTGAAACATACTGACCAAGATCTCACCTCACATCAGGGGCAGGTGAAACATACTGACCAAGATCTCACCTCACATCAGGGGCAGGTGAAACATGCTGACCAAGATCTCACCTCACATCAGGGGCAGGTGAAACATACTGACCAAGATCTCACTTCACATCAGCGGCAGGTGAAACATACTGACCAAGATCTCACCTCACATTAGGGGCAGGTGAAACATACTGACCAAGATCTCACCTCACATCAGGGGCAGGTGAAACATACTGACCAAGATCTCACCTCACATCAGGGGCAGGTGAAACATGCTGACCAATATCTCACCTCACATCAGGGGCAGGTGAAACATACTGACCAAGATCTCACCTCACATCAGGGGCAGGTGAAACATACTGACCAAGATCTCACCTCCTGTCAGGGTCAGGTGAAACATACTGACCAAGATCTCACCTCACATCAGGGGCAGGTGAAACATACTGACCAAGATCTCACCTCACATTAGGGGCAGGTGAAACATACTGACCAAGATCTCACCTCACATCAGGGGCAGGTGAAACATACTGACCAAGATCTCACCTCACATCAGGGGCAGGTGAAACATACTGACCAAGATCTCACCTCACATCAGGGGCAGGTGAAACATACTGACCAAGATCTCACCTCACATCTGGGGCAGGTGAAACATACTGACCAAGATCTCACCTCACATCAGGGGCAGGTGAAACATACTGACCAAGATCTCACCTCCTGTCAGGGTCAGGTGAAACATACTGACCAAGATCTCACCTCCTGTCAGGGTCAGGTGAAACATGAGCTCAAGAGACAGTATCCTTGCAATTCCTGGACACATGTGTACACAGATGGATAGGCCACGGAGGATCAAGACGCTGAGCTGCGCATGAGCTGCAGTGGTCAGCGACCCATAGCTGACTGCTAGCGTCAGGGCCAGCGAACGAGAGCTGCCAAGACCCTTCTACACCTCCACGCCGTGATCCTGGATAACAGGCTGCAGCAGGGCAGACTGGCTAAGGAGAGGGGATCGAAGAGGGAATGCTAACCCGGTTCTCAAAAAATGCTTGCTGAAGTCGGATGTGTTGGACCGAAGGTGCAAATATCGCAGTCAAGCTGTAAACTATGACACAACGCATTCCGTTCTCTGGACTACATTCTGCTACTTAAGCCCTTTCAGAGTTTGGTAGCGGGAGATTGAGAACGAACGAAGAAGAAGAAGAAGAAGAAGAAGAAGATTGGCCACAGGGAGCAAAAAAGGAGAAGGCAATGGAATCTATATCGCACACACCAACGGTGACACAGAGAACCCACTCCATACCAGCAGGAGAGACCTGTACCAGCAGGAGAGACCTGTACCAGCAGGAGAGACCTGTACCAATTTCTGAGCTGAAGCAAGAGCTGTACATGCAGCAACTCAGATTCTTATTAGCCACACAACTACAAGGAAAATGAACATTCTAATGGACTCCGGAGTGTACTCTAAGACATCTCAAGCCCCAAACAAGATATGCTCTAGCATGAAATAAAATATAATATCGGGTTACTGTCCCCCCCAAAAAAAGCTACAATGGATTCCTGCCCACTGAGGGATTCTTGGAAACAAGACATCAGATGAGCCAGCAATGGCTGGAAGTAACGGCACACAGACTCCATCCACAGAGCTATAAAGAAGTAAAGACACTCATCAAAGGATTCATGAGGATTGAATGGAGAGACAAGCAAAGAATCAGTTCAGTTCAGTTCATCCCGTAACCCATCAGGTCGTTGGGGCACACATGAAGACATGAAAATCCCACGCCAGCTCTCTCTGTCTGTCGCCGACTGACGTATCTCACCGGGACGAAGGCCTGACCACTCAGCGATGTTGTCCACCCATCTCTTCCTTGGACGTCCTCGCCCTCTCTGTCCCGGTACGGATCCAAAGAGTAAGCAAAGAATACAAGCCAGAAAATTACAGCATAGACAAACTGAGCAGTGATTGCGGAGCACTCAATCAAACACCAGAACGTATCCTGCAGGACTGCCCCACTTATACAGACCAAAGAGAGGCAGTCTGGCACGGGGGAGTGACAAGCTTGAAAAGCTGTTTGGGAGCGGCGAAGACCTGTAACGCAGTCTCTGTCGTGAACCTCATCGGCCGAGAAACATAGCATCAGTGGATCGAAGAAGATGGACAAAAGGAAGAAAAGATTACAGCAAACATAAGAACAATTTATAAGAAATTTGCTCAACAATTGGCTACATTTATTGCATTATATGGGGATCGCCAGAAACAAGATGGACAGGAGTTGAGAAACTGAGTACAGGAGATTAATTCATATTATATTTCATACTAGCTGTAGTGCCTGACGTTGCCCAGGAGAGTTATGTAGGTATTACACATTTAGGACCCCTTTCTCTATACCCCTTCTCACCCTCACATCCCCGCTGCAATTCTTCTCAGCCCCCTTACGGTGTGACATTTAACACAAAATTTCAAGTTATACAAATCTGCGCCTCGTCAACCAACTCATTCCCCTGCCCATCTCTCACCCCCCAACCTGCATATCTCCCCCTTTCCCCCATGTCTACCAATCCATTCCCTCTGCCATCTTTTCTCATTCTCAAACAGATCGGCATCAAACCCCAACTCTCTCATCCCTCCACGCATATCTTCAGTCTCTCAACAATAACCCCCCCCCCCCCCCCCTCCCCCCCACAAACAACAAGGGATCAAACCCAGACATTATAGGAACAAGCTATTCAGTCTAACACACCTGTGCGATGCGATGATGTTGTAGATCTATGACCCTGGACATGGCCATCTGCATACCTCCAAAAACTGCTACCACTTCCAGAATTCTGTCATCAAAACTTGGCGCTGTGAAGTTCTGAAGAATCACAGAGATATTTTATTGTCACAACTGTCTTAAGAAATATTAATTTTACTGTCAAAGCTGTCTTAAGAAAGATTGATTTTACTGTCAAAGCTGTCTTAAGAGAGATTAATTTTACTGTCAAAACTGTCTTAAGAAAGATTGATTTTACTGTCACAGCTGTCTTAAGAGAGATTAATTTTACTGTCAAAACTGTCTTAAGAGAGATTGATTTTACTGTCAAAGCTGTCGTAAGAAAGATTAATTTTACTGTCAAAACTGTCTTAAGAGAGATTGATTTTACTGTCAAAGCTGTCTTAAGAGAGATTAATTTTACTGTCAAAACTGTCTTAAGAGAGATTGATTTTACTGTCAAAGCTGTCGTAAGAGAGATTAATTTTACTGTTACAACTTTCTAAAAAAAAGATGAGATTTTACTGCTACAACTGTTTCATGACAATGATATTTTAATTTTACAACTGTCACAAGAAATATGAGAATGTACTTTCAAGATTATCACATGAACGATACCATTTTACTGTCAAGACTATTACAATAGATATGATGTTTTACTGGCATAACTGCTGCATGGAAATATACATTTCCCAGGAGGGCTCTGAGCATGCCAGAGATGAGAATAGGATCATTGCCACACTGAGAGCATATTGTAGAAGACAGCTAACAGCAGTCTAACATTCACACAATAATCAAAAAGCCTCATGAGTCTGGAGTAGTCTTCTGGGATTCAAAGTAAAAAATCCCCCATAAAAGAAAAGAATATTCGATTTCATGGGTATCGGAGGAAGAATCAATAAAAACATATAGAAGAAGATGAAGGGACAATGAAGTCACTTTCAATCCTCGGAAATTGAGTCTGCGTCACTTACCTCATCTTGCTTCGAGCCACCCCAGAAGTTAGCCCCCCCTCCATAACTGTGGATACAAAGATTAGAATTATGGAAAATGACACAATCATTGACAAAAAGTTGAAATGTAGATTTATAAGTCTTGACGGCAAATATCTGCGGCCAAACGACAACCCAAACTACTTGGGCGTCACATTTGATCGGCGCATGACATGGAAAAGTCAGATCGAGAGAAACCGAATGAGAGCCAGACAAAGAATGGCAATCATGAGGAAACTTGCTAGCACAAGCTGGGGAGCAGACAAAAGTATACTTAAGAAACTGTACACTGGAAGAGTGAGACCAGTTCTCGAGTATGGCATTGCGGCATGGACAACAATATAAAATTTGCAAACTTCAAAACCAAACCATGAGCTTTATAACAGGAGGCATGAAGTCAATGCCAATTGTAGAACTTGAAAAGATTACAAATCTGCAATCTATGACCGACAGAAGAGACTGCAGAGCCCAGCAGCAAGCAGAGAAACTAAGAAGACTGACAGACCATCCAATGCATCAGAGACTAAATAGATTTGGAAAAGGGAAACTAAAGCGGAGAAACTTTGTAGAAATAGCCAAAGCAAAGATGAGCAAAGACCGTATGAACACCATAACAACACCAAAGCCCATCCCTACTGTATGCAAACCCACATGGAAGCAGCATATCATTCCGGAGGTGGTAGAAAATATACCAGGTATTGGAAACAAGAACAGCCAGACTGAAAAAGAAAGACGAGACATAACCCTGATGTACAAAACAATTAAAACTACCCAAGCATGGACTGGACCCATGCATACACCGACAGTTCTGTAACAAGCACAACACAGAACGGAGGGGCAGGGGTATTCCTGAGCCTACCAAATGGTAGAAAAATAACACTGTCAGTGGCAACTGGAAAATTCTCAAGCAATTTCAGAGCGGAGGCAGAGGCACTGAAGGCTGCAGTAGAAGCAATGCTGACAGGCGAAAGCAATGAAGTCCTGTTTACAGATGCCCTGGCTGTGGTTACAGCACTAAAAAGCCAGAAAAATACAGAACTTAATGATTTAAGAGCAGTACTCTGTCAACTATGCCAGCAGTCCGCACCAAAAAGAGTAGTGGGACAGTGGGTTCCATCCCACTGTAACATTCAAGGCAACGAGGAGGCAGACAGACTAGCAAAAGAAGGTGCAAGACTACCACAACCAGATTCTAGTGTGACCTACAAAGAGTCCAAAAGGTTTATTAGGGCCAGATACATGGCCAAATGGGAAAAAGAAAATACTGGCTACACAAAAAATGATGCCTATTACGTTTAACAGAAGAGAGCAGGTCGTGGTCTTCAGACTCCGCACAGGTACCAACAGACTGAGGTACCACCTATTCAATAAACTGAAGATAGGTGGCACTGACGAATGCACCTATGGTACAGGAAAAATGACAGCTGAACATCTGCTGCAAAATTGCCCGACATATGAGGACCAGATAAAGCACATGTGGCCATCACCAGTGGCAACACTAGACAAGCTCGATGGCAGTGTCGACAGCCTCCGGATGACAGTTTCTTTCTACGAACAAATTCAAGTTGACGCCTGACAGCGTACGAAGAAGAAGAAGAAGAAGAAAAAGAAATGTAGATTTACAAATGGAGAAAATGTAGATTTACAAAAGGCAGAAATGTAGATTTACAAAAAGCAGAAATGTAGATTTACAAAAGGCAGAAATACAGATTTTCAAAAGGCTGAAATGCAGATTTATATGAAATACAGATTTACAAAAGGTTGAATTGCAGATTTATATGAAATATAGATTTACAAAAGAACAGAAGATGATCAGCCAGTTAAAGTTATTATGAAGAACAGAACAAATTAAAAACATAACAGAAAACACCAGCACTCTAAGCTAAATGTGTAACATTTGTTAAAAACTGCAAAAGCAAAAAAAAGAAATCAATAAATACAAATGAATAGTCAAACAAAATAATGCTGAAAGCAAGTTACTAATAAATGTGTGTACATCTGACTGGTGAAAATAAATGAAGTCGATCAGTGCTTCTCAAACTTGTCAGTATGATAGACCGGCAAGACAGATGCCAAATTTATTAATTATTGTTCTTTTTCAATTATTGCGTATTCTACGAGTCTATACTATTTAATGATAGCAATTATAAGAATTTTTTTATTATGACTTTAACAAATTTAAGATGTAAAAAGTAACCCATAGCATTACTGCCGTAGGGGTCTGAGGTGTTAGCGATCTCACATTTCAATGGCTTGGCTATATGAAGGCGGTAGCCATCTCCCCTCCCTTGCTGCTTTTACTTCCTGGACTGATCCGGTACCCATTTAAGGCAAGGTCGACCCGGGAGCTGTTGTGGTATGAAAAAACATTTCCGCCTAAACTGGGGAATAAACCCAGGACCACTCAGATGTGAAGCCAGCTCGCTAACCACTGCGCTATGCGGCTCCTGTATGATTAGATTAGCTATTAGGAAATATGTTTTTAGTCAGAGAGTGGTGAATGCGTGGAATGCATTCCCAGAGGAAGTAGTGGATGCAGGGACAATTAACGCATTTAAGAATAGACTGGATGCACATACCGTTTAGAGCAATGTATTGTAAATGAAACTGGTTGTATACAGGCTAAGCAGAGTCTTCTAAACCAGTATAATGACGTTACATTAAGATACAACGTTAAGACAAAAGCAAATAAGAAACCTACATTATGATCAAAATATCTTTATTATTGACAACAATAAAATATGAGCTAGCGACTCACCTTCGTCTAATATGCAATCGAGGATGTCCTGAGAAGAAATTTTATGTGCTATCCAGAAAAATACGTTTTTCAAATCCTTCATGTGTTCATCATATGTTCATTTTATGTTTTATTCCATTCCTATATGAGTCGCTAGCTCATGTATTTTTGTTGTTCGTTGTCCCTGATGAAAGACTTTTGGTCATAACGTAGGTTTTGTATTTGTTTTGGTCCTAGTGCAGTGTCCGACTGTATAATAGGCTGCAGTAGGGCAGACTGGTTAAGGAGAAGGGATCGAAGAGAGAAGGCTAACCAGGTATAACAAAATTCCATGCTGAAGTTGGAAATGTTGGACTGAAATGTGCAAATATCGCAGTCAAGCTGTAAACTACGACACAATGCATTCCTCCCTTTATCTGGACTACACTCTACTACTTGCAAAACCCTTTTCAGGGCCTGGTAGCGGGAGTTCACAAGAGGTCACAGCTAAAAATGAATTAAAGAAAATAAAGAAATTAGATTAGATATTAGGAAATATTTTTTTAGTTATAGAGTGGTGAAAGCTTGGAATGCATTGTCACTGGAAATAGTGGGGGCAGAGTAAATTAATCCATTCAAAAATAGATTAGATGCACATAGTTTTTAGATCAAGTGATGTAGAAGATGTTAAGTGAAAGTGAAGTAATATGGCACATTTATTCTGTGACCCTCACCTTGGAATGTTAAGTATCACTATGCCCTGTAGTGAGGGCAGTGGAATCCTCTGACCATCACACTCTAACAGAACTCGCTGATCCAGGTTTTTAAAAGTTTGATTAAGCATCTCCTTGCCACCAAGGACTCCATACCACATGAGGTTCTTGGTTCGACTCCTGCCAACAACACAAATAATAGGATTTCTGACTGCCCTAACTTTACATAACAGGACATCAAATCTACAAAAGCAATTGTTGAAGTTAGTCAACCTGTACTTCTACACGGGCAAATGTCCCCGTGCACGTTCTAGCTCTGGTATGATCTGTATGTAGCCGGGAGGAGGATTTCCTGCTTAGCGAGCTAGGCTCAAACAGCTTATTACTCCGCTTCGCTGGGACAAGTTCCGCGGAGGGTGGTTAACCGATGTGCGAAACCATCTTAATAGACTAAAGCACTAGAGCAAAGTAGACCCGCAGACTGTTAGGCACCATCTATGCTGCTCTAAACAAACCACCTAACCATGGCTCGTGTTATGCCATGTCACACAGTTAGTCGCCTCTTACGACATGCTCTCTGTGTGGCAGTGGTGCTATTCTTGTCCTTGTCATACACATTAATTTAATAAATATTTTTTGTAATTAATTTTTTTTGGGTGTGTTTACGAATCTACTTTTGATTAATTTTTTTCTAGCAACAAGTTTGCAGCTTTTGTTACGTTTCAGAGTGTACTGAAGGTGGAAAGCAAAGTTTCTCATCAACTCACAGCTAAGGGGATCACAGTGTTGATCCACACCTTGTTGGCCAGGCTGTTGTAAGCGTAGCTTGTTTGCAGGTTCATAGCATAGATGCGAGGTTGAGGTTTGAGTCAACATATTTCACCTGACCGTGATACTAGTCTTTACACTCATAAAAGGTAATCACAGCCATGTGAAACATACTGATCAAGGTGGGAGTGAAGAGTAATCAGGGTCAGGTGAAACATACTGATCCAGACTTCCACCAAACATCCACACTCTCAGAAAACAGTCTGTGCAGCAGTCTGGCCATAGAGGTGGGAATCAACGCTGTAAAGTCAATAGTGTTGAGCTCACTGAGGACTAGGGCAGTGCACTACAGCCAGAAGGCACCTCACCCCACCTTCTCAAGTGCATTTTAGGCTGTAAGGAGAGCCACTGTAACCTACCACCAAAGATACTCAAGTATGAGTGGTTTCCACAAAACGAACAAGAACACATACATTTTAATTTAAAAAATAGGCAAGACATCAAATCGAAAATATACAAAACAGCAGTATATTAATTTCATTGCACATAGTTTTTCTTACATATAGATCCTGTGAGGAAAATTGAATAGAACTATCAAACCCTACTACACATACAAATCTGATAAATTAAAAATGAGTGCTGCTTTGAGATGCACGGTGCCGTTAGGCACAAAACACAGTACAGCATACACCACTTAAAATGAAATTACAAACATTAAAAAAAAAATTAAATTACATCTGCCCATCAGTACCTCGCATCTTTTCTTTGAATTATAATATCTAATAAATTGTTTTAACTTCTTCTTCGTCATTTATTCTCAATCTCCCGCTACCAAGCAATGAAAAGGGCTTTTCAAGTAGCAGGATGTTGTCCGGAGAGTGGAATGTGTTGTGTCATAGTTTACAGGTTGACTGTGATATTTGCACCTTTTGTTTCGACACATCCACCATCAGCAGGCATTTTTAGGTACCGGGTTAGCCTCCCATCTTCAATCCCATCTGCTTAGCCAGTCTGTCCTGTTGCAACCTGTTATCCAGGATCACCGCGTGGAGATGGAGAAGGGACTTTTTCAACTTTGGTTCGCTGAGGGTAGCTTTCAGCTGCTCAACATCTTGATCCGTATTGTTTTAGCAATAATGAAGCCTTTTACACACCAAACAGAGAAATAGTTAAAATAGTTACTATCCTCCCACTTTTTCTGTATGTTTCACAATTTAAAATTCTCTTACATAATTTTTCCATCCTCTCTCACAATTTCTTGCCCTCTCTCACAATTTCTCGCCCTCTCTCAAAATTTCTCCTTCTTTCACAATTTCTCCCTCCCTCACAAAATTTCTCACTCTCACACAATTTCTCGCCCTCTCACAATTTCTGGCCCTCTCACAATTTCTCACTCACACAATTTCTCGCCCTCTCTCACAAAATTTCTCACTCTCACACAATTTCTCACTCACACAATTTTTCACCCTCTTACAATTTCTCACCCTCTCACAATTTCTCGCTCTCTCACAATTTCTCACTCACACAATTTTTCACCCTCTCACAATTTCTCGCCCTCTCACAATTACTCGCCCTCTCACAATTTCTCGCTCTCTCACAATTTCTCACTCACACAATTTTTCACCCTCTCACAATTTCTCGCCCTCTCACAATTACTCGCCCTCTCACAATTTCTCGCTCTCTCACAATTTCTCACTCACACAATTTCTCGCCCTCTCTCACAAAATTTCTCACTCTCACACAATTTCTCACCCTCTCACAATTTCTCGCCCTCTCACAATTTCTCGCTCTCTCACAATTTCTAACTCACACAATTTCTCGCCCTCTCTCACAAAATTTCTCACTCACACAATTCCTCACCCTCTTACAATTTCTCACCCTCTCACAATTTCTCGCTCTCTCACAATTTCTCGCCCTCTCACAATTTCTCGCCCTCTCACAATTTCTCGCCCTCTCACAATTTCTCGCCCTCTCTCACAATTTCTCACCCTCTCTCACAATTTCTCGCCCTCTCACAATTTCTCGCCCTCTCACAATTTCTCACTCACACAATTTCTCGCTCTCTCACCGGCATTTCTCGGGATGCTCCTCACGTTTGTTCTGAAACTCCAGTGTTATCTTAGCATCCAACCCAATGCCAAAATAGTTGTTCATAACACACTTCTCATGGTAGGATTCTCTGCAAGAAGGAAAGATTACAAGGCATGCATGATTAATTGGAACAACCAACTCAATTCTTACAGGTGTGGCTTAATGTATACCCACGCTGCCGAAGACGGATGTGTTGGACCGAAAGGTGCAAATATTGCAGTCAAGCTGTAAACTAGTGACACAGCGTATTCCGTTCTCCAGAATACATCCTGCTACTTGCAAAGTCCTGTTCAGGGTATGGTAGCGAAAGATTTAGAGTGAACGAAGAAGAAGTAGTATACCTACAAGTTCATCAAGATGAAAGTGAACAAGAATTGATGAATCAAGTCGAGGTTAAGAAAAAAATGAAAAATTGTGCATAGAACTGACTTCATTGCACCTGAATGCCTTCATACATGCTCAATACTTTTTTGTTGCTGAAAGTACAGATGACAGCGTGAACTCCGTAACACCTGCTATGGTTCCTAAATTTCCCCTTGATTTAATTTCTCGCTGATATAGCACCTTATCTCTTTCTTGTCGCAAGGCGCTTTCATTATCTGGTGGTCCAGCGTTTGAATCCAGGCTGCCCATTAACTTCACTTTCTTTTCTGTTATATATACTGTGCGTGGACGGCCTTTTCTTAGCCTCCACCCGGTCAGGGGAAGACATTTGGCGCTGAGGAATGACTTGTAAAGTATCTTGTAGACCCGAGTTTCCTGGTCCAGCAGCACAACATGACCAAAACAAAGAAACTCTGTGGCAGCCAAGTGTTTATTAAACTGGGTGGAGGTCTGTTTTAGCAGTGACGTCTACATTGCGGATGTGGTCATGTCATCGGATGCCCAGGATACGCCGCTGGTTGTGCATATGGAAGGCCTCCAGTCTCGGCATGTCATATTTCAGTAATATCCAGGTTTCAGAGCAGTAAATCAGGACTGGAACCATGCAGGACTGGTAGATGCGGATTTGTGTTTCACATTTTTTACCCAAATGTAGATAAATCTTGTGATCTTTGTCACCAACTAACAGTTAATTCTCTCTACAAAGACCTGTCCTTTAACAATATCATCTACAAAGACCTGTCCTTTAACAATATCATCTACAAAGACCTGTCCTTTAACAATATCATCTACAAAGACCTGTCCTTTAACAATATCATCTACAAAGACCTGTCCTTTAACAATATCATCTACAAAGACCTGTCCTTTAACAATATCATCTACAAAGACCTGTCCTTTAACAATATCATCTACAAAGACCTGTCCTTTAACAATATCATCTACAAAGACCTGTCCTTTAACAATATCATCTACAAAGACCTGTCCTTTAACAATATCATCTACAAAGACCTGTCCTTTAACAATATCATCTACAAAGACCTGTCCTTTAACAATATCATCTACAAAGACCTGTCCTTTAACAATATCATCTACAAAGACCTGTCCTTTAACAATATCATCTACAAAGACCTGTCCTTTAACAATATCATCTACAAAGACCTGTCCTTTAACAATATCATCTACAAAGACCTGTCCTTTAACAATATCATCTACAAAGACCTGTCCTTTAACAATATCATCTACAAAGACCTGTCCTTTAACAATATCATCTACAAAGACCTGTCCTTTAACAATATCATCTACAAAGACCTGTCCTTTAACAATATCATCTACAAAGACCTGTCCTTTAACAATATCATCACTTCATATGCTCCTTGACATCCCAAATAATTTTTCCTGTAAATTTGTCTTTCTTGTCCTTGAACTTTCCTGTTGCGACAAGGTTGCCCAGGCCTTCCTTCGTGAGTATGTATCGAATAAACTATGCCTGTCCTTGTGATTTTAGTTAGCATTGATCTTTTGGTATTGTTATCTTGTAACGTATCTCCGTTGGGATACTTAGCTGCCCAAAGTAGAGGTGGCATTCTTCACAAGAACAAACATCTAAACATTTTCAGTTCCATTTCAGGGGCTCTAGATTAATCTATTCAACATTAAAGGTCCTAATTGAACTTATTATGTTAAGTACCCGAAATGAACATATTCAATGATAAAGGTCCAAAATGAACATATTCAATGATAAAGGTCCAAAATGAACATATTCAATGATAAAGGTCCAAAATGAACATATTCAACGATAACGGTCCTAAATGAACATATTCAACGATAAAGTTCTAAATGAACATATTCAATGATAAGAATCCTAATTGAACCCATTTAAATACATTTATTGATTGATGACATCATAAATGATTAATGACATCCCTAAATTGATCTAATTGACTTACACAGCTTAGTTGAGTCCATTAGCACTAAATTAGTCTATTGACTGGTGATAAGTCTAAATTAATTTATTGACTAATGATATTTGTAAATGAAAATTTTGTTTGGGCAACTCTAAACAGATGTGTCATAGTTTACAGCTTGGCTGCAATATTTGCGCCTTTCAGTCGGACATATCCGATTTCAGCATGGCATTTTATTGGTACCAGGTTAGCTTTCATTCTTCGATCCCTTCTCCTTACCCAGTCTGTCCTGTTGCAGCCTGCTATTCGGGATCGCTGCGTGGAAGTGGATTTAACTATCCAACGATGAAAGCTCTAAATAAATGTATTGAATAAAAAGTTTTGTTATGACCAACATGTGACGTGACCACTCACAAAGGAATGTCTTGTTCTAGCAAAGGTGATGCTGCTGCACACAAGGCATCTGCGTTGGCGAGAAGCACTTTACTGATGAAGCTGCCACCAGCCAGATTTTTGGCTATACTGCTGCTAATTCCTGCCAGAAACACACAAAAAAAATAAAAAATTGTCAGTTCTTCTGTTCTGTTAAGAATTATCGTCATTAAAACAGGCAGACCAATCTGTGCTCAGTCCCTCTTAGCAAATGGCCAAGGGTGTAGATACTAATGGTGCATATAGCTCACTAGTTGTACACACTCTTGCTCTGCCCTCTCAGCTGGACCCACATATGATTTCAAATTTCTGCAATCTGTGTATCGCTGGTTCATCCAATAAAAAGTTGATCAACTTCAGAATATCATCTCTATCCATTGTCAATGTCCCAATATGGGTTTTTACTGCTGTAGCTCCTGTAGAACTTTGTTTTACATGATGAGGTTGCTAGCCTCAGGATCATGCACACGCGTCTTCAGTCACATTTAATGAAATGATTGGAGTCCGTAGTGTCTCCACATGGATGTACGAAGAACTGACTTTGACTCTGAGGTGGCTATCTAAAACCTCCTTAATGATGCAGTAATCATTTATGACTCTCAATCCTTGCTTCACAAGATGCAGAAAGGTTGGATATGGCATGAGTGGATAGTGGACACAGAGACCTCAAACCTCTAGAACCTGTGTGGTTCTATTGTCCAAGCCATGCAGGGGTTTGTGGGAATGAAAGAGCTGATATCCTGGCCTCAGGGGCACCCGCAGTGGGGACATTGGCAATGGGTGGAGGTGACATTCTTAAGTTGATCAACGACCACCTTTTGGATGAAGACACTGTAATCGATGAACCAGCAACCATAGATTGTAGGATTTTGAAATCATACACGGGTCAGGGGACAGAGTGGGCTAGTGGTTAAATGACACTGCTCACAGCCCGAAGGTGCTGGGTTTGCACCCCATCACAGCACGGGCCACTACCTCAGGAAAGGAAATCCTTATAAAATACAGGAGGAAGCCGACCCTTACATAAAATACAGGAGGAAGCCGACCCTTACATAAAATACAGGAGGAAGCCGACCCTTACATAAAATACAGGAGGAAGCCGACCCTTACATAAAATACAGGAGGAAGCCGACCCTTACATAAAATACAGGAGGAAGCCGACCCTTACATAAAATACAGGAGGAAGCCGACCCTTACATAAAATACAGGAGGAAGCCGACCCTTATATAAAATACAGGAGGAAGCCGACCCTTACATAAAATACACTGGGCCAACAAGCACAAGATAGAAACATAATGCAATGCACATCGCTTTGAGGGATAAGAAAAATAAGGCAAAATAAAGAAAAACATAAAAAAATAAAATGCACGGGTCGAACAAGGAGGGGCACCTGAGAGGACGGAATAGGAGTGTCTACAACCAGCAAGCTACAAACACCATCAGAATCTACACTTGTCGCTTTTTGCTGAGAGGGACTAAACACCTATATGTCCACCTAGAGTGCAATAACATAGATTTTTAACAGAACAGAACTGACCATCTGTCTCTGACTGTCTGACCATCTGTCTCTGACTGTCTGACCATCTGTCTATGACTGTCTGATCATCTGTCTCTGACTGTCTGACCATCTGTCTATGACTGTCTGATCATCTGTCTCTGACTGTCTGATCATCTGTCTATGACTGTCTGATCATCTGTCTCTGACTGTCTGACCATCTGTCTATGACTGTCTGAATATCTGTCTATGACTGTCTGATCATCTGTCTATGACTGTCTGATCATCTGTCTATGACTGTCTGATCATCTGTTTATGACTGTCTGATCATCTGTCTATGACTGTCTGACCATCTGTCTATGACTGTCTGACCATCTGTCTCTGACTGTCTGACTATCTGTCTATGACTGTCTGATCATCTGTTTATGACTTTCTGATCATCTGTCTATGACTGTCTGATAATCTGTCTATGACTGTCTGATCATCTGTCTAAGTGTGGTTGTCTTGTCTAAGACTCTGTCATGTTTTCTATTAACCCATAAGTCCTTTCCAACAAGGAAAACTTCCTCTAGCCTGAGGCCAGAATCAATAGCACTTCTCCAAGCACTGAAAATTGTCACCAAATTGGAAGCTCACACACACGCAAGGATAGTGATCACCACAGATTGCAAAGCACTACTCGAATCGGTAAAGAACACAACAAATAAGGACATAATGCATAAAATCAGAACCGAGCTAAAGGCCACATACAAAAGATCTCAAAGATCACACCCAGTGGCTCCCCTCTCATTGTGGAATTACAGGAAACGAGAGAGCCAATGCACTATCCAAAAGCAAGTGGGAAAAATGGAACAATACACCCATAAAGTGCCATATAATGAGGTTAAACCATCATTCGCAGTGAATATAAAATAAAATGGGAGAAAGAAAGAAATTGGAGAGAGTAACAGTCCAGACCCAATCCACAAGCTACAAAGACACCAGCAGACTGCAATCTTCCGCATGAGAATGGGCCACAGCAGACAACTGGGCCACCTATATCGGCTCAAAATCTCCCAAACAAATGAATGTCCATATGGGACAGGAGTCCAGACCTTGAACACATACTTCAAGAATGCCCAGCTCTCGAAGAACTAAGATGCCAGACCTGGCCAGATGGAGCAGAACTGAGACAAAAATTATGGGGTCACCGCTCAGACCTGACCAGATGGAGCAGAACTGAGACAAAAATTATGGGGTCATCGCTCAGACCTGACCAGATGGAGCAGAACTGAGACAAAAATTATGGGGTCACCGATCAAAACCTGGAAAGGACTTCATCCTGGCGATAGGACTGGAGATTTAGCATGATCAGAAATACGAATGCAGAAGAAGATGTTTTTTATCTGTGCCTGATCACATATCTAAAAGTCTCCTGGGCAGCACATCCCTCTCACCTGGTAAGATTGAAGATTGCACAAATGGCAGGTGTATCGTCGGAATCTGAGGCTGCTGATGGGAGTCCTCCTTGCCTCTGTTTACCACAGACATGCTGAGCTTCGAATCCACACTGGCCGAGCGGTTGAACGTGCTCATGCTGCTGATTCGCCGAGAGGCTGGACCGAGAGGAGACCTGGTCGGATCTTAGAAATATTTCAAAACCAGAATTAAGTCTGAGATGATAGTTAATACCTAAAAGGAGTGTTTTCCCTTCCCTGGAGACATTATAAACCCCAAACAAAGTTATTGCTAAACCTCTCCTGAAGACATTATGAACCCAAAAAGAAGACAATATGAACCAACAATGAAGTAATTACGGACCCTCAATGAAGTCATCATGAACCCTTAATGAAGTCATTGCTAACACTCCCCTGAAGACATTACAAACCCTAAATAAAGTCATTATGAACCCTCCGATCCTGCAGAAGACAGATGTGTCAGACTGAAAGTTGCAAATATCGCAGTCAAGCTGTAAACTAGCGACACAACACACTCCGTTCTCCGAACTACATCCTGCTACTTGCAAAGCCCTGTTCAGGACTTGGTAGCGGGAGACTGAAAACGAACGCAGAAGAAGAAGAAAAGAAGAACCCCCCATTGATGTCATTGCTAACACTCCCCTGATGACATTATGAAACATTCCCTGAATCCATTATGAACTCCCAATAAAAACATAATGAACCCTCCCCTGAATCCATTATGAACCCCAATAAAAACATAATGAACCCTCCCCTGAATCCATTATGAACCCCAATAAAAACATAATGAACCCACCCCTGAATCCATTAAGAACCCCAATAAAAACATAATGAACCCTCCCCTGAATCCATTATGAACCCCAATAAAAACATAATGAACCCACCCCTGAATCCATTATGAACCCCAATAAAAACATAATGAACCCTCCCCTGAATCCATTATGAACCCCAATAAAAACATAATGAACCCTCCCCTGAATCCATTATGAACCCCAATAAAAACATAATGAACCCTCCCCTGAATCCATTATGAACACCAATAAAAACATAATGAACCCTCCCCTGAATCCATTATGAACCCCAATAAAAACATAATGAACCCTCCCCTGAATCCATTATGAACCCCAATAAAAACATAATGAACCCTCCCCTGAATCCATTATGAACCCCAATAAAAACATAATGAACCCTCCCCTGAATCCATTATGAACCCCAATAAAAACATAATGAACCCTCCCCTGAATCCATCCATTATGAACCCCAATAAAAACATAATGAACCCTCCTCTGAAGTCATTATGAACCATCCCATTAGACAATACAAACCCTCACTGAAAACATTACAACACCCATCTAACCCCTACCCACTGATAATTACAAGCCGTCACTGAACACAAATGTGGTTCATCAAACTTGCTACTCTCCTGCATTTCATTAAGTGAAATAAAAAAAACCTACATAGAATAACATCAATTATAACTGCAGATTAATATTACTGACATTCATTAGATACTTTGTGAACCCCCAAGTGTCTGTGGACAACAGGTTGGGAACCAGTGCCTATTACCACACCACCAACATCATCATCATAGCTATCAGCAACAACAACGCCCACTAGCCACATCATGACCAGCCAAAACTATGAACTCACCATGAACTTGTAACACGTTCGTCTCGACCTGAACGTTTGAGTGGATGCCTGGGTCTTCCGTTGAGAAAACAGAGAAGCTCGGAGCTGACCTGGAGGTCTCAGTGCTAGACTTAAGGATGAGTCCAGGATACTGGTTGCTCTCCATTTCCAAAGTTTGGGCATTCTGCTCATCCACGGCTGAAGTTACATGGCATTAAAAGTAATTATTAGAGTGAAGCAAACCAACAAGGAGACTGCAGGAGATTAAATTAATATACACAACACTAACTTTCCTACGGACTGACATGAAGTCTTTCCACATCGGAGTGATAAACTGGTTTAAGTCAGGAATATATGATGGACTGCCAGTTTTATCAGAAAAACGAGGGGATGGCGTGGGCTAGTAGTTAATTGACACGGCTCACAAGCCGAAGGTGTTGGGTTCGATCCCCATCCCAGCACTGGCCGTTACCTCAGGGAAGCAAACCCTTACATAAAAAGCATGGCGAAGTCAGATGCATTGGGCCAACAGGCGCAAAATAAAAACATTATGCAATGCACACCGCCTTGGAAATGGAGAAATAAGGCCGAATGCAAAATTTTTTTAAAATCTGGAAAATAGACGCAGTTATTTGAGAATATAAACTGTACGGTGACAAGGGAAGTCATAGAAAGGTTGCCAGTT
The DNA here is from genome assembly GCA_036924085.1 of Ariolimax columbianus. Taxonomy (NCBI): domain Eukaryota; kingdom Metazoa; phylum Mollusca; class Gastropoda; order Stylommatophora; family Arionidae; genus Ariolimax; species Ariolimax columbianus. Next base: position 33,495,975 of record JAVGWX010000021.1, on the reverse strand, counting down.
TTAATTCAATTGTTATTTGCGAATGCCCACAATGAGTAGGTTACTCTTTTCGCTTCCCGAAAAGGACATTAAGTGGAGGGCTATCGTCTGATCAAAGGGCTTAAGTAGCAGAATGTAGTCCAGAGAACGAAATGCGTTGTGTCGTCGTTTTCAGCTTGATTGCGATATTTGCACCTTTCGGTCCAACACATCCAACTTCAGCAAGCATTTTTTGAGTACCGGGTTAGCCTTCCGTCTTCGATCCCTTCTCCTTAACCAGTCTGCCCTGCTGCAGTCTGTTATCTAGGATCACCGCGTGGATGTGTAGAAGGGTCTTGGCAGCTTTGGTTCGCCGGCCCTGATGCTAGCAGTCAGCTATGGGTCGCTGACCACTGCAGCTCATGCGCTGCTCAGTATCTTGATCCCATATATATTTAAAAACTATACTTAGTTACATGAACTAAGTATACTGCAGCTCGGCCATTTTGGTTGTGTGTGTGTATATATATATATATATATATATATATATATATATATATATATATATATATATATATATATATATTTATATATATATCTACACACATATATTGTTTGATTTAAAGTTTGCCATTTTGGAATCTACCGGCGTAGGTGTGCCCCTTTTTCCACCCTAGACCGCAGTCATTTTTGCCATATCCAGATGTACTGGCCAATGTATGGATACTTGTGTATATCTCTGTTTGTAATGTGGATGTATTTACTAATGTACAGATGCATGTTCTACTATGGCAGTTTTGCAATAGAGCAGTTTTGCCAATACTTTCTGTACACGGAGAAGTGGCCATACAGAGAAAAATCCCATATATATATAGTGTGTTTAGAAATGTATAGGAGGCTGCATGTCTCAGGATTGAAACATCCATTGCACAATCCCAATGCACCCGGTTCGAATCACACTCGTGTCCAGTTTGATAGACATGGTTTTTTTCTCGCTCCTCCACATACGGAAAGTAATGGCAACCTACCATGCTCCACACCTGCCAAGAAACTTATAACAGCCAAATAGGTTGGCGGTTGTAAGAAGTGACATTCTGTAAAGTTGGGGGGGGGGGGGGGGGGGGGGGGGAGGGTGCACACAGACACACATATATATCATAATTAATTCCCCTTCCCAACACATTAATCCAATCCCTATTTATCTCCTCCCCTCCACAAACTAAGGTAACCAACATTAACTTTAATTCAAATAAACTGAGACAAACCCACCTTTTTCAGTGTGCTCAATGATCTGTCTGACAGCTTTCTTCAGACTATTTGCCCTGGACATCAATGCTTCTCTGGACTTGAAGACTTGCTGTAGAGACAAAGACAGCCTCACAATCATAATGTCACCTTTGAACCAACTCGTACACAGTTCTTCATTGTTCACAAATTGTCTATACCACTGGGCCACAACACATTCTTTGTTATATCACCTGGCATACTGAAGAAGGTGGACATGGGTTCTCCTAACTTAGTAAATGCAAGGCCTCTCGCGAGGCTCAACATTATGGGGATCACAATTTCGATCCCCACCTCAATGGCCAGATTGCTGTATACTGTCTGTTTCCAGGAGCCCGACATAGAGGTGAAGTGGGATCTTAGTCAGTATGTTCTACTTAAACTTAACACTAGCCCGCCCACTCTATAGACACATTAACTCAGGGGCTGACAAACCTGTTTAGTATCTACGGGCCAGGTTGTTGTTTAATGCCCACAATGAGTAGGTTTACTCTTTTGTGGGCCCTGTAAAGGACATTAAGTGGCGGGTTGTCGTAGCTTTCCTCACACCCAGAACATGCTGATGAAGGTGGACTGTGGTCCCCCAGGTAGTTTTGCTATGCTTGCCTTCATCTGTGTGGCACTCACTACTACTAGGATCACATCAATTCAGATCCTGTCAGCCAGGGTGCCTTGAAAACAACCTGTTTCTAGGAAAGGGAATGCTACATGGAAGAGAGATTGTGGTCTTAGTCAGTATGTTGTGTCTGACCCTGATGCGACGTCTTGATCAGTATGTTGTGTCTGACCCTGATGCGACGTCTTGATCAGTATGTTGTGCCTGACCCTGATGCGACGTCTTGATCAGTATGTTGTGTCTGACCCTGATGCGACGTCTTGATCAGTATGTTGTGCCTGACCCTGATGCGACGTCTTGATCAGTATGTTGTGTCTGACCCTGATGCGACGTCTTGATCAGTATGTTGTGCCTGACCCTGATGCGACGTCTTGATCAGTATGTTGTGTCTGACCCTGATGCGACGTCTTGATCAGTATGTTGTGCCTGACCCTGATGCGACGTCTTGATCAGTATGTTGTGCCTGACTGGATTAGCGTCTCAGTTCCTATATGGGCCAGGTACAAAATACAGAAGCCAGGCGTAAGGCTGGATGAAAAGTTCCTTGTAGCGTTGTGCAACATGCCATAGGGTTGTGCAACTTGCCGGGTGAATTATTCTTAAAAATATGAAACTTAAATGTGAAAAGTTAGATTTATTTTCAAAGTAATAAGGATCTATTTATATTATTAAATATTTGTGTTATGCCTTCGCAAACATGACGTCAGCAGTCTGACCTTGAAAGTCATCGGGGAAAAGAGGAAATTAACGCGGGGAAAATATTTTCATTTGCTAAGGGTTCTTTTACATGTGCAACGTGTACATGGGATCTCAAAGTTTATCGTCCATCTCAGATAGAACCCTTTTTTTTTCTTTCTGCTTTTGTCTTATTTCTCTAATCCCCAAGGCGGTGTGCATTGCACTGTGGTTTTTATTTTTGCGCCTGTCGGCCCAGTGTATCCGACTTCAGCATGCATTTTATGTAAGGGTCTGCTTCCTCCTGCATTTTCTAAGGGTTTGCTTCCCCGGGGTAATGGCCGGTGCTGTGATGGGGATCGAACCCAGCACCTTCTGGTTGTGAACCGTGTCACTTAACCACTAGCCCACACCATCCCCAGATAGCACACTTGAACTCACTACCCTTGAGACCTAGTCACTTGAAATTCGTGGATTTAGAGCACTCACTGTTTTGTGCTTTCGTTTGTTTCTTGAGAGGTGAGCGTCATGTTCTGCTGCTACAGCAGCCAGTATTGTGTGTACTCCAGGTGTCAGACATGTAATTATATTCTTCTTATTCATTCGTTCTCAATCTCCCGCTACCAAGCCCTGAAGAGGGATTTGTAAGTAGCAGGATGTAGTCTAGAGAACGGAATGCGTTGTGTCATAATTTACAGCTTGACTGCGATATTTGCAACTTTCAGTCTGACACATCTGTCTTCAGCAGGCATTTTTGAGTGCCGGGTTGCATTCCCTCTTCGATCCCTTCTCCTTAGCCAGTCTGCTCTATTGCAGCCTGTTATCCAGGATCAACCTGTGGAGGTGTAGAAGGGTCTTTGCAGCTCTGCTTCGCAGGCCTTGACGCTAGCAGCCAGATATGGGTTGCTGACCACTACAGCTCATGCACTCCTCAGAGTCTTGATCCCTGCAAATATATGACCTCTTCTTTGTCCCCTTCATAAGCTAAATTAGCCCATGCATCTTTTACGTGATTACAATGACAGAACTATGGTAATGCCATTGACCTAATTTCTTTAACATAAAAGATTGTCAAACTACACGAAACAAGAGAAAGAGGCAAGACCATGAGACAAGATCTAGAGATAAATGTCAAAATCAGAGCAATAAAGAAGAACAAGAAACATAAACAACAAATAGATACAAGAAACATAAACAACAAATATATACAAGAAACATAAACAACAAATACATACAAGAAACATAAACAACAAATACATACAAGAAACATAAACAACAAATACATACAAGAAACATAAACAACAAATACATACAAGAAACATAAACAACAAATAGATACAAGAAACATAAACAACAAATACATACAAGAAACATAAACAACAAATAGATACAAGAAACATAAACAACAAATACATACAAGAAACATAAACAACAAATAGATACAAGAAACATAAACAACAAATACATACAAGAAACATAAATAACAGGAATGACAGACAAAAACAATGAAAAAGAACAAGAGATAATTTAAAACCAAATAAGATCAACCATAAGGTGAAATCTCAAGGTCGTACTAGCTTTGGCTTGACCAGTCCAGTCAAGGTCGGGGGCAGAACAGCCGTACTGATGCCAGAGGAGGTAACTGTATACTCTGGGATCTCGCAAACCTCTTTCTCCAAATACTCTCTTCTCTCATTCTTCTCATCGATGCTCTGAAAGCAAGTGATATGAAAGCTGATATGAAAGCAAGTGATATAAAAGCTAGTGATATGAAAGCTGATTTGAAAGCAAGTGATATGAAAGCAAGTGGTATGAAAGCAAGTGGTATGAAAGCTGATTTGAAAGCAAGTGATATGAAAGCTGATTTGAAAGCAAGTGATATGAAAGCGAGTGGTATGAAAGCAAGTGATCTGAAAGCTGACATGAAAGCAAGTGGAACAAAAGCTGATATGAAAGCAAGCAATATGAAAACTGATATGAAAGCAAGTGATTTGGCATCTGATATGAAAGCAAGAATAAGAAAGCAAGTGTTATGAAAGCTGATATGAAAGCAAGTGATATGAAAGCTGATATGAAAGCAAGTGATATGAAAGCGAGTGATGAAATCAAGTGATATGACAACTGATATGAAAGTAAGTGATATGAAAGCTAATATGAAAGTAAGTGATTTGAAAGCTTATATGAAAGCAAGTGATATGAAAGCGAGTGATGAAATCAAGTGATATGAAAGCAGATATCTTCTTCTTCTTCTTCGTATGCTGTCAAACGTCAACCTGTATTTGTTCGAAGAAAGCAGCGCTCATCCTGAGGCTGTCGGCACTGCCATAGAGCTTGCCTAGTCTTGCCACTGGTGATGGCCACATGTGCTTTCTCTGGTCCTCGTTTGTCGGGCAGATTTGCAGCAGATCTTCAGCGGTCATTTTCCCGGTACCACAAGTGCATTCGTCAGTGCCACCTATCTTCGGTTTATTGAATAGGTGGTACCTGTCTGTTGTGGCCTGTGCGGAGTCTGAAGACCACGACCTGCTCTCTTCTGTTCAACTGGTAATAGGCATCATTTTTTGTGTAGCCAGTATGTTCTGTTTCCCATTTGGTCATGTATCTGGCTCTAATAAGCCTTTTGGACTCTTCGTATGTCACACTAGGATCTGGTTGTGGTAGTCTTGCACCTTCTTTTGCCAGTCTGTCTGAATCCTCATTGCCTTGGATGTTACAGTGGGATGGAACCCACTGTACCACTACTCTTTTTGGTGCGGACTGCTGGCAAAGTTGACAGAGTATTGCTCTTAAATCATTAAGTTCAGTATTTTTCTGGCTTTTTAGTGCTATGACTATGGCCAGGGCATCTGTAAACAGGACTATCTGGCTTTCATTGCTTTCACCTATCAGCATTACTTCTACTGCAGCCCTCAGTGCCTCTGTCTCCGCTCTGAAATTGCTTGAGAATTTTCCAGTTGCCACTGACAGTGTTATTTTCTACAATTTGGTAGGCTCAGGAATACCCCTGCCTCTCTGTTCTGTGTTGTGTTCGTTACAGAACCGTCGGTGTATGCATGGGTCCAGTCCATGCTTGGGTAGTTTTCCGCTATGTACCTCAGGGCTATGTCTCTTCTTTCTTTTTCAGTCTGGCTGTTCTTGTTTCCAATACCTGTTATATTTTCTACCACCTTCGGAATGATATGCTGCTTCCAGGTAGGTTTGCATACAGCAGGAATGGGCTTTAGTATTGTTACGGTGTTCGTAGGGTCTTCGCTCATCTTTGCTTCGGCTATTTCTGCAAAGTTTTCCCGCTTTAGTTTCCCATTTCCAAATCTATTTAGTCTCTGACGCATTGGATGGTCTGTCAGTCTTCTGAGTTTCTCTGCTTGCTACTGGGCTCTGCAGTCTCGTCTGTCAGTCATGGATTGCAGATTTGTAATCTTTTCGAGTTCTACAATTGGCGTTGACTTCATGCCTCCTGTTATAACTATCATGGCTTGGTTTTGAAATTTGCTAATTTTATCAAAGTTTGCCTTTGCTGCTGTTGTCCATGCCGTAATGCCATACTCGAGAACTGGTCTCACTCTTCTAGTGTACAGTTTCTTTAGTATTCTTTCGTCTGCTCCCTAGCTTGTGTCAGAAAGTTTCCTCATGATTGCCATTCTTTGTCTGGCTCTCATTCGGTTTCTCTCGATCTGACTTTTCCATGTCATGCGCCGGTCAAATGTGACTCCCAGGTAGTTTGGGTTGTCGTTTGGCCGCAGATATTTGCCGTTAAGACTTATTTTGGTGTTCTGGGTTTTATTTGAAAGCGAAAATATCGTACATGTTGTTTTTTCCTCATTTATTTTGACCAGCCATGATTTCGCCCACTCCTCCAACGATGTTAGGGCCTGCTGCAACCGATTGTTTGCTATGGTGAGATTTTCTTCAGAGGTCCACATAGCCAGACCGTCTACAAACATGGAGCTGTGGACTCTTCTTGGTATATTCTCTATGATGTTGTTTATATACACCAGGAAAAGTGTGGGTGACAGTACTCCCCCTTGGAGTACTCCCTGCTCCAGTGTCACCTTTTTGCTCATCTGCCCTTGTACTTGAACTCTGGCTGTTCTGTTTTTGAGGTAGTGGCTGATCCATCTGTACATTTTCCCACAAACTTCACTTCTTCGTAGCTTGACTTTAAGTCCCTCTTTCCACACCTTGTCAAATGCCTTTTCTAAATCCACCCAAACCGCTACTGTGTGCTTTTTCTCCTGGTAAGCATCCTCTATTTCCTGGGCTATGAGAGTGATCTGGTCCTCAATGGATCTGTACTGTCTAAAACCTGCTTGCTGTGGAATTAGTATGTATTTTGCTTCCAGGTGCCACTTCAGTCTGGTGTTTATCATACGCTCTATCAGTTTTCCTACACAGCTCAGTAGACTGATAGGCCTGTATCCATTTGGATCTGTTCTATCTATCAGTTTTCCTACACAGCTCAGTACACTGATAGGCCTGTATCCTTTTGGATCTGTTCTATCTTTTTCTTTCTTTGGTACTGGTATAAGTACAGCATCTTTCCATGCCTGCGGTACAACTCCCCTTTTCCAGCTTTGGTTCAGGACTGATAGTAACTTCTTCTTTGCTGTTTGGCCCAAGCCCATCAGCATTTTATTTGTTATCCCATCTTTTTCCGGCGATTTCTTTTTATTTAGAGTTCTCATGGCCTCATCCATTTCGTTCATTGTTAGTTTTGCCATCATGTGCTCCTCTGGTGCCATCTTGATGTTGTCGTGGCTCTTTTGTTCTTCACTTATATCTGTATGCCTGTCTGTAGGGACATCAATGTGGTTTGCTCTGGCATAATGTTCTATAAAGGCGTTTGCTGCTTTTTTTCCGGTAAGCATGTTGTTGCCCTATTTGATGGTAATTTGTTTATTTGATGGTGTTTCGTCGTTCATGGCTCTGACTAAATTCCATAGTTTGTTCCCTTCTTTATCTAAATTGAGGCTTTCTGTTTTGTTTTTGCAGCTGTCTCTTGTTATTTGGTTCAGTGTTCTTTTGTATTTCACAGTGATGGCCATGAGGGCGATATTTGCTTCCATAGATTGCTCTATCTCTGCGATGTCCCTAACATTTGAGACTTCATCCTCTGCTTTCTGCAGTTCATGATTCCAATATGGCTTGTAGTTTTTCCTTGCCCCTCTTGGGATGGTTTTGGTGGCAGCTTGCAGTATTGCTTTGCTTAGGCTTTCCACCATGGGTTTCATATTGTTATTTCGTGTGTTAATAGTCTCACACAGTCCATCTGTCAGCATTGCAAATCTGTCCCAGTCGGCTCGTTTATAGTTCCAACGTGGCAGCGGTTTTATTTCCTGGGGTCCTACTTCCATATCAATTTCTAGCCTTATTGACCTGTGGTCGCTACCTGCCAATTGGTCAAGCACCTGGCGATCTATTTTGTGGTGAATATCTCCCGTGGAGAAGGCCAAGTCTGGAGTGGAAGTAGTATGCCATGTTCTAGAATAGAAGCTAGGGCTGTCGTCCGGCCTATTGATGAGATAGAGATTTGTGTCTATCTCCCAGTCTTCCACTTCATCACCTCTGCTGTTTGTATCTGAATATCCCCATCTCTCCGAGGGACTGTTGAAGTCTCCAACTACTATGCAGCTGGAGTCCTTGATTTCCATACTCGAGAGCGACAGGTCTTTGTTGGGTGGACCATACAGGTTGAATATACGGGTTTTCGTTTCCTGTGTCATTATGTCGAATATACGGGTTTTCGTTTCCTGTGTCATTATGTTGACTCCTACAATTTCTGCTTGTCCCGTGTGATTTACAGATACTGCGCTACTTGGTATGCAGTTTCGTGTCAGTATCAGAACCCCTCCTTTGTGACCTTCTCTATCAAGACGGAAGGTCTGGTATCCTCTGATTGAGAATCTGTGGTTTTTGTTGAGGTGCGTTTCTTGGATGCATGCCACGTCTATCTTACCTTCGTACAGGCGATTGATTTGGGAAACCTTTTTGTTAAGGACTCCCTCCGCGTTCCACTGTAGTACTTTTAGGGTCTTGAGTTTTTGGTCAATAGCTCTTGGCCCATCTCCGTGTGCCTTGACTCCACAACACATGGGTGGGTGACTACCAGTAGCATCAGGTGGGCCCATTCGAGGCGTGGGGCCCGGCACTCTCGCTGCCTGGCGGGACTCCACAGGATGAGCACCATACTTTTTTCTGTTCGGTTGTGACGTTATCATACAGCGATATACGTTGCACTGTTTCGTTAAGCCTGTGGCCCAGTGCATCCGATTTCAACAGGCGTTTCTGTAAGGATGCCCTCCTTAGCCTTTGGCTGTCCCCTGCCCATCTGCAAGGCAGCAGTTGTTTGAGGTCAGAGTTGTCTCTCTTAGGAAAGTTGCCTTGCAGGACTATCGAGTCTTCCCCACTCATGTCGAAAGGGTGTGATGATGATGATATGATATGGTGGACTTATGTACTAGTTTTTCTAGTATCCCAGAAGAGAGGCAGTCCAGTGTGTCTGTGTCCCAGGATCGTCACGTCCTGCTAGAAATGTAGCATATACATATGAGTGGGGTATCTCCTTGCTCCCCTTTGGTATTCTCGGCTCCTCTGCAGTGATGGTACGCCTAGCATTCCCCGCCACCTGGGAGGTTGTCACAAAGGGGCAGAGGTGCAATGTCCGCTGGCCTGCATCTCTTCTGTGTCCATTGGGATAATTGATAGGGGACAAAAGTATAGAACGAGGTGAGAGAGCATTTTGCCAGGAGACAAGCCTGGTCATGGCACGGAGATGTTGTTCGTGTGGTGTGCGAAGATATCTCATGATCGAGGGCTGAGTCTCAACAGTCTCCAGTGAGGTGGCTGCTCTACTGCTTGCGACACCCCGACCGAGAACTAAGTCGTCTACAAATGATTTCATACCTCCACGCTGCATGGGGTGGGGTGAATATCGGACAGGTCCTTGCCCGCTTTGATCGGCGAGATGGTAGAGACCTCTTTCTGTGGCTCGACAAGGTCGAGCTGAGACGCGAGCCCCAGGTCCCAATCTTATCGTTGCATCCCGTCGCAGTGGTGCTAAGTATATCGAAAGCAGATTTGAAAGCAAGTGATATGAAAGCAAGTGGCATGAAAGCTGAGATTAGCCATGTCACCTACATGCACTGATTACTGATGACAGATGGTGGGTTACTGTTCTTTACGTGACATGTGATGGGTTATTGTTTTTGATCACGAGAAGCTTGTGTGTGTGTGTTGGTGTTAGTGCATGTATTTGCACGTGTGTGTGTTGGTGAGTGTGTGTGTTGGTGAGTTAGTTTGTGTGTTGGTGAGTTAGTGTATGTGTTGGTGAGTTAGTGTGCGTTTTGCTGAATTGTTGTGTGTGTTGGTGAGTTGGTGTGTGTGTGTGTGTGTGTTGGTGAGTTAGTGTGTGTGCGTTGATGAGTTAGTGTGTGTTGGCGTGTGTTGGCTAGTTAGTATGTGTGTTGGTGTGTATTTTGTTGTGTGTGTGTTGGTGAGTTAGTGTATATGTTGGTGAGTTAGTGTGTGTGTTAGTGAGTTAGTGTGTATGTGTGTTGGTGAGCAAGTATGTGTGTTGGTGAGTTAGTGTATGTGTTGGTGAGTTAATGTGCGTGTTGGTGTGTGTGTTGGTGAGTTAATGTGCGTGTTGGTGAGTTAGTGTGTGTGTTAGAGAGTTGGTGTATGTGTTAGAGAGTTGGCGTGTGTTGGTGAGTTAGTATGTGTGTTGGTGAGTTGGTGTGTGTTGGTGAGTTGGTGTGTGTGTTGGTGTGTGTGTTGGTGTGTGTGTGTGTGTTGGTGAGTTAGTGTGTGTTGGTGAGTTGGTGTGTGTGTTGGTGTGTGTGTGTGTGTATTGGTGTGTGTTGGTGAGTTAGTGTGAGTTGGTGTGTGTTGGTGAGTTAGTGTGTGTTGGTGAGTTGGTGTGTGTTGGTGAGTTAGTGTGTGTTGGCGAGTTGATGTGTGTGTTGGTGAGGGTGAGTTAGTGTGTGTGTATGTTGGTGAGTGGTGTGTGTTGGTGAGTTGGTGTGTGTGTTGGTGTGTGTGTGTGTGTGTATGTTGGTGAGTTGGCGTGTGTGTGTGTGTGTGTTAGTTGTAACAGTTCTAGCCAGAGCAAGAGAGTTTAGGGCAGGGGTGATGTGGTTGACGACTTAGAACAAAGGTACCTGAATGCGTGCCTAGGTCACTCACCGTCTTAACAAAGGAAAACAGAGTTGGGGCAAAGAATGTGGATAGGTAGGAGCTGACCACTGGCATTTCGATTTGGGTAGGGGGAGAATGAGTGACAGACGGAATGGTAGCGGAGCTTGCTGCTATAGATGAGTGACAGGTGTGCAAAGTATTTCGTTCCAATAACGACTGAATAGAGCCATCCCCCTGAGATCCATTGGTCAGCTTTGATACTGCTTGAGAGTATATAAGACTAGTCGAAGTTGAGCTCAATAGGCTGGAGGAGAGAGGCTGGATGAGAGAGGGGAGGAGAGCGAATGAGAGTGACTGTAGATAGGAGTCTGGTTTAGCTCACCGACTTAGATAGAGGAGCGATTGATAAACTGTCGTACGAATGTTAGTGATAGAACAGGATCGCTCAAATAGGTGTGCGAGTTTTGTATTAATAGATAATCTGAACGTATGTCGTAAGCAGGACACATTGTGAACGAGGTATGTCCAGATTGCCCGCCTGAGGGAATTTGAGTGAGGAGGTTTTTGATAATGTGTGTGGAGGATGCAGTTAAGGAGATGTGTGTGTGATGTGTGTAGGCAATAGAACTTGGTTTTTGGTAGTTGGGAATTCCATCAAGAGCTAATGCTTAAAATTTCCGCTTTAGTTAATATGTATATTAACATATATATATATTTAATATAGAAATACTTAGTTCAGATGATATGTATTGGATTGTGTTTTTAAAATTTCACTACTCATTTTTCTGGTATGAGTATTATATAATAAATATGCCACCTGCTGTGTGCTATATTATTTGCTGTGTGTGGTCATGAATGATGTGGATGAGTGTGATAATGTTCTAAGTTAGAATAACTCTAGGGCAAACAGTGGGATCTGCTACATAGTGAGTTAGTGTGTGTTGGTGAGTTAGTGTGTGTTGGTGCATGCATGTGTTGATATGTGCACACTTGTGTGTTCGTGTGCATATTGCTGTATGCACATAAATGTGTTGCTTCAAAGAAAGAAAGCATAAATTGATAATGGGTAATGTATTTATAATCACTAATACCACTGCAACAGATATAACAATACACTGCCTTAATGAGATAGAAAACATGCACAGGTAAGCTGGCAGTCAGACATACATTTATCTTTATATATATCATTAATCTGACTAGTGAGGCAGGAATCACGCATAGCAAGTCCGTAGTCTCATATTATCACTGACATTACTGCAGCGGGTATCAAAACAGTACTAGACTAGAGAGACCCCTGAGTAGATCACTGGGTCCTCAAGTGGGAAGGAAAGAATAGGCTCACTAAGCCTAAATGAATGTCATAAAAGGTGGCTATAGAGAGGTGTGAATGGAGTTAGCAACCTCATTATGTAAAACAAATTACTACAGAAATGGCCAGTGCAAAAGCATGCTAAATGATTTGTTGCAGGCTTCCTAAATGTGACCTAGTGTTGAGGTGGGGCATTATGCTCCAGCTGGATTCAAATCGGGACAAGAAGTAGGAGATACTAGTGAGAAATATATGTTTTATATTTTTCTTCATTTCATGAAATGAACAAGCTGGAGTCTTTGCCTCGTGGGGACTGTGGATAGGGGTGACATTCTGAGGCTAAACTGGGGGTTTTGGATAGGGGTTACATTCTGAGGTTCAACTGGGGGTTTTCGGATAGGGGTGACATTCTGAGGCTCAAGTGGGGGTTTTGGATAGGGGTTACATTCTGAGGTTCAACTGGGGGTTTTCGGATAGGGGTGACATTCTGAGGCTCAAGTGGGGGTTTTGGATAGGGGTTACATTCTGAGGTTCAACTGGGGGTTTTCGGATAGGAGTGACATTCTGAGGCTCAAGCGAGGGTTTTGGATAAGGGTGACATTCTGAGGCTCAACTGGAGGTTTTCGGATAAGGGTGACATTCTGAGACTAAACTGGAGGTTTTCGGATAGGGGTGACATTCTGAGGCTCAACTGGAGGTTTTTGGATTGGGGTGACATTCTGAGGCTCAACTGGGGTTTTTGGATAGAGGTGACCAAAGGAAAATGAGCACCTATGGGTCTGTCTAGAACACAGTGACATAGATTCTCAACAGAACAGAAATAAAAAATAAAAGGACAGAAGTTCAACTTCTTCAGCGTTTTTCCTGAAAAGGGCTTTGTGACATTCTGTTGTAGTTTACAGCGAGGCTGCAGTATCTGTATGTTTCGGTCGGACACACATCCGATTTCAGCTGGTTTTTTTTAGTACTGGATTTGCTTTACCACAGTGATTCCTATTGTTAGTGACTAGTTCAGCTTGTTTCGAGGGCCGCCACGTGGAGACGGAATATGGTCTTGGTCAGCTGTGGTTCGCTGACATTGATGCAAGTCAAACACAACCAATTAACTTCTATGTAAATATTGTGGAACAAATTTGGCCGAGGCATTGCTGTAGCTTTTATCCGACTGAATTTACATTACACGGCTGACGTTTTTTAATGATAGATAGACAATCGAGCTACCTAGAAAATACTGCTCTTTCAATTAATTGTAAAGAGTTCCACTTCCATATTTAGAAATAATTTCTTCTGTTTTTCACTTGGATTTGAAGATTATTGAGAATGGGAAAGTACGTTTTTGCAACTGATGTTTCTGAGGTAGATCTGTTTAGTTTGTTTATGTAAATGCAATAAATGCATTTTTATCGAAAACTAACAGATATGTTGATACTGTAAACAATGATTATCTGTCCTCTGTGGACATTTTTTTTCAAATGGGTGTCTATTTGTTTGTGCTGTTTTTCAACACTATCACCTACAAGTATCTCAGATACTGACCCCTGCCGAAGACGGATATGTCGGACCAAAAGGTGCAAATATCACAGTCAAACTGTAAACTAGTGACACAAAGCATTCCATTCTTTGGACTACATCCTGCTACTTGCAAAGTCCTATTTAAGACTTGGTAGCGGGAGATTGATAACGAACGCAGAAGAAGAAGAAACTAACAACAATCAACAAAGAAACAATAACACCAACAAGTTCTTTATTAACCTACGTCTCCACGCACAACAAAATCATATATACAGAACCACAAACAAAACAGTTGCAGGTCCACAAAGTCAACAACCATAGTAAAATATGACGTGCTGAAAAAATAATATGGCAACATAAAAATTCAGAAACACTCTGTACAGAAGTCTGTTGCAACACATGAGCATGGTTACCTTAGATTCCTTCTCCTCCTTGTCTAAAGTATCTAGCAAACTCTGCAGCTTTTCATTCAACACCTGGAACTGTGTGTCCATCTCCGAGTCTTCTGCTTCCTTCTCTCCCTCCCCTCGCAGATCATGTGACTTACTCACTCGTGCTACAAATGCTTTGACTGTCTCACACAAAACTCTGAAAGATCAAAAATAAAATTACTAAATGCTTTTGGTCATTTCTGGGATCAAAGGACATGCAATATACGATGACCAAGCAGAAATAATAAAACAAAGCTGCGACATTACTGAAGGTCAATTGACAATAAAAACATATAAGTAATGGCTCACTGACCACACTTGAACAAAAACAAAATGAAACCCACTTTATGGCTACAAGGTCTTTAACAGAGAAAAGGAGCAAACAAAAACAACTAACAATACGTGATGTGTGACAGTTCTTCTTCTTCGCCGTTTGTTCTCAAACTCCCGCTACCAAGTACTGAAATGGGGTTTTGTAAATATCAGGATGTAGTGCGGAGAACAGAATGTGTTGTGCCGTAGTTTACAGCTTGACTGTGAAATCTGCACCTTATGGTCTTCAGCAGGCATTTGTGGATACCGGGTAGGCTGTCCATCTTCGATCCCTTTTTCTAAGACAGTTTGCCCTGTTGCAGCCTGTTATCCATGTGGAGGTGTAGAAGGGTCTCGGCAGCTCTGGGTTGCTGGCTCTGACGCTAGCAGTCAGCTATAGGTCACTGACCGCTAGAACTTATGCACTGCTCATTGGCTAAACTGCAGTGACACAGCCTGTTCCCAAAGAGAACTGTTTGGAGGTGTGGTGCAGTCTTGATCAGTATGTTTCACCTGGCCCTGACTAACATAGTCTGATCAGTATGTTTCACCTGGCCCTGACTAACATAGTCTGATCAGTATGTTTCACCTGACCTTGGCTAACATAGTCTGATCAGTATGTTTCACCTGACCTTGACTAACATAGTCTGATCAGTATGTTTCACCTGACCTTGGCTAACATAGTCTGATCAGTATGTTTCACCTGGCCCTGACTAACATAGTCTGATCAGTATGTTTCACCTGACCTTGGCTAACATAGCCTGATCAGTATGTTTCACCTGAACATGACTAACTTAGTCTGATCAGTATGTTTCACCTGACCTTGGCTAACATAGTCTGATCAGTATGTTTCACCTGAACATGGCTAACATAGTCTGATCAGTATGTTTCACCTGACCCTGACTAATATTACTCAGTATATTTCCCCTGACCCTGACTAACATAGTCTGATCAGTATGTTTTGTCTAGCTGGATGTTAGTCTGTTCACATTCACATTATTCTTGGCATCAGTCCGGCAGATGTGCCGTATGCCAGGAAGCCAACAGTATTCTGTATGCGTACCGATCTTTTGCAACGCTGTACCAATGCAGACCTAGGTCCGTCCGTCCCGCCATCGCATAGGTGGGCGACCACATGGATGTTTACAGACATAAGGCCACCAAAGCATTGCTCTGTATGTCCATCTGTTGTCCGGCATGCGTACCCCACATGTCCAGCCCAGTGATGTTTGCGTGATAATGGTTTCCACGATGAGCCAAAGTTTGATGTTGAATTTCCTTATTTTGGATCCGATACCACAGCAAAATCTTTAGCATGCGTCGTTCCATTGCTCTCTGAGTTCAGTCCAGCATGTTCTGTGAGAATTCTAGGCAGTGTTGCTTTTGCTCCATCGTTAGCAGCTTTGGCACAAATTTTGTGGATTTTCTTTGCATGATCCAATCCACACTTAAAATGGAGTGCACTGAATCAATACTTCTCCCCACCTCATGCACAAGTTCTCAGATGGTGACATGACAGTTCTGTATGATCAAAGCCTCCACTTTTTTTTTCTATTCCCTAAGGCGGTGTGTGTTGCACTATGTTTTTATTTTGCGCCTGTTGATCCAGTGCATCTGACTTCGGCATGCATTTTATGTAAGGGTCTGCTTCCTCCGTCATTTTCTAAGGGTTTGCTTCCCCGGGTGCTGTGATGGGGAGTGAACCCAGCACCTTCGGATTATGAGCCATGTCACTTAACCACTAGCCCATGCTGTCCCTTAAAGTCTGCACTGGATCAATGACCTCATCATTTCAGTTTGTTGAGGACCAACTGGGACGAGGTTTGCTCTCCCCTGATATGTGGTCATCTTTGAAGCACTTATTGTGGTGATCATTGTATCATCGCCTAAAGGCCTGTTGGATCTTCGAAATGGTTTCCACTTGGGTATCGCCAAGCTTTTTGGCAAAATTTGATGCGATACAGCTGCTCAAGTCGTTTGGTCTTTGGCAGCAAATAAAAATTTAATGGGTGTTCATTACACTCACTCATTCACAGACTGATTGACAGTGACCGATGCTCTCTACAAGCAGGAAAAATATTCATGCATGCGCATAAAGGTCCCCTGCACCTTCCAGTCGGATAACCTCTTCAGGGCTTCATTTGTTTCTGATTTAAAAATTAAAGTCCGATACACTTTGAACAGACCGTGCCCATACTTATATTTTTGGTTATCATCAATTTACAGCTATATCAATCAATACTATATATGTATATCAATTAACCTTTAGCACCCTAGCGTCCAGTACCTCTGGACAGACTTGATCTAGAAATTGTAACAATTTTTTTTGTTGGCACCCATTTAAAAAAATGCTCAATACGTCATCCTTCTTCTTCTTCTTCTGCGTACACAGTCAGACAGTAACCATTATTTTCTCGAAAAAAGCGGCGGTCATCCTGAGACTCTCGCCACTACCATAGAGCTTGTCTTGCAGTTCCACTGGCAATGGCCACATCTGCTCTCTCTGATCCTCGTATGTCGGGCAGTTCTGCAGCAGATGTTCAGTGGTCATTTTACCAGTACCGCACGGGCATTCGTCGGTACACCCTATCTTCAATTTGTTGAATAGGTGGTACCTCAGTCTGTTGTGGCCAGTGCGAAGTCTGAAGACGACGACCTGCTCTCTTCGGTTCAACTGGTAATAGGCATCGTTTTTGGTGTAACCAGTATGTTCGGTTTCCCATTTGGACATGTATCTGGCTTTGATAAGCCGTTTTGACTCTTCGTACGTCATACTGGTATCTGTTTGTGGTAGCCTTGCACCTTCTTTTGCCAGTCTGTCTGCCTCCTCGTTGCCTTGGATGTTGCAGTGTGACGGAACCCACTGTACCACTACCCTTTTTGGTGCGGACTGCTGGCACAGTTTGCAGAGTGCTGCTCTTAAGTCATTAAGCTCAGTGTTTTTCTGGCTTTTTAGCGCTGTGACTACTTCGAGAGCATCTGTCAGCAGGACTATATGGCTCTCATTTTCACTGTGTGTTACCATTTCTTCCACTGCCGCCCTCAGTGCCTCTGCCTCTGCTCTGAAATTGCTTGTGTACTTACCAGTAGCGAATGACAGTGTTATTTTCCTGCCATTTGGTAGGTTCAGGAATGCTCCTGCCCCTCCGTTCTGTGTAGTGTTTGTTACAGAACCATCGGTGTATGCATGGGTCCAGTCCATGCTTGGGTAGCTTTTCGTTATGAAGCTTAGGGTAGTGTCTCTCCTTTCTTTTTCACTCTGGCAGTTTTTGTTTGCAATACCTGGTATATTTTCTACCGCCTCTGGAAATATATCCTGCCTCCAAGTAGGTTTTCGTACAGTAGTGATGGGTTTTGGTGTTGTTAGTGCGTTTATGGGATCTTCGTGCATCTTTGCTTTGGCTATTTCTGCAAAGTTTCTCCGCTTTAGTTTCCCAATACGTCATCCATCTACACACACACAATATGTTGCAGGTAAAAGTATCGTATGTTAGATTGCAAATGGCATTTGAAAAATGTTTCTTCTTATACGCCATTTGGAGCAAGACGACTTTTTGCGAAAGGTGAAGTAGGTTGTTGGAAAAGATCTTTATCGAGTAGATAAAGTAGATACAGGTGTGGTATCCTTATCATAGAGGGGATATAAACATGCTGGAAAGAATACAAAAAAGAGCGACAAAGATGATAGTGGGATTCCAGAATTACAGTTATGAGGAACGACTCAGAAAAACCGGCTTACAGTGTCTCGAAGAGAGAAGAATTCGTGGTGACTTAATACAGGTTTATAAGATGATCAGAGGAATCGATAAATTAGACTATAACAAGTTTTTTTAAATACAGCCACCCACAATAACACGAGGGCATAGCTACAAGCTGACTAAAGAGAGGTCCAGATTAGATATTAGGAAATATTTTTTTAGTCAGAGAGTGGTGTCTGCTTGGAATGCATTGCCAGGGGAGGTAGTGGAGGCAGGGACAGTTAATGCATTTAAGAATAAACTAGATGCGCATAGCTTTTAGAGCAAGGTGATGTAAATGTAACTGGTTGTATACAGACTCTGAAGGGTCTTCTAAACCAGTATAAAGACGTTAAGTTAAGTTAAGTTAGATCTGTTTATTTTTTTTGCTTAGATGAAAGAACTACATTTGAATTGGAAACTAACAGTTGTGTCGATATTGTAAACACAGCATCGATACGTTGTTGTGGTTTCCATGAATTTCTATCAGAGCGAATTGTCCATAAATTTGCACCTTCATCTTTTTGTATCTCAGAAACTAATAAACCAACAAAAAAAACAATAACACCCACAAGTTCTTTATTCAATTGTGTCTCTACACACAAGAAAATCATATTTATTGACAAACAAACAGAAAAGTTACAAATTTTGAAAGTCAACTACCATAGCGGGATATAAAGTTGTGCAAATTATTGCAAAAATAATGTCCTGAGCTAAAGGTTAAGTGTCCAAACAAGAG
Organism: Ariolimax columbianus; assembly: GCA_036924085.1. Lineage (NCBI taxonomy): Eukaryota > Metazoa > Mollusca > Gastropoda > Stylommatophora > Arionidae > Ariolimax > Ariolimax columbianus. The sequence goes on along the minus strand of JAVGWX010000021.1, from coordinate 33,477,266 downwards.
AAGGCTGAAAATGTTTATTAGCCTTTAATTTCCAATTCTATCCCATGAGTGGTGGACATTCTTCTTCCTGGTAATTCAGTTGAAGGTTAGTGTTTCAATCCTTAGCCGGAAGCTGGATGGGACAGCAGAACAGGTTCAAGCAAAGCCATTTTATGGGCAAGTCAGTTGGGGCAGGGATGAGCCTTTTCTCTCCCAATGAAGAGGTACTAATAACGGTGATTCTGGACCAGAAAGTGCACTAGAAACCACAGTATCACACAACTCTCACTGTATATTGTCGAGTACACTATTAAAAATATAAGTATATACAAGGTTTGTTCAAAGTGTATTGGACTTTAATTTTTAGCTCTGAAACCAATGAAGCCCTGGAGTGGTCCTCAGACTGTGAGGTGTAGGAGACCTTTATGGGCATGCAGGAATTTTTTTTCTGCCAGTAGAGAGCATCGGTCGCTGTCAATCAGTCTGTGAGTGAATGAGTGTAATGAACACCCATCAAATTTTCATTTGCTGCAAAAGGACAAAATGACTTGAGCAGCTGTATTGCATCAAATTTTGCCAAACGTTTGGCAATGCCCAAGTGGAAACCATTTGGAAGATCCAACAGGCTTATTGTAGTCAGCTTTGGGTAGTTGACCGCTACTGCTCAAGCACTGCTGATCATCTTGATCCCATCATGTAATCATATTAAAGCTATGAAGATTAATCACTGATTAATCATATTAAAGATACATGTTATGATACGATGTAAAGATACGATTACGATACCAAGATGGCAGATTTGTTTTCGTTCGGTCTTTCGACATGGAGTAAAACATTTAGAATTATAACTTTTTGTGACAGCAGTTACCAAACTTACTGACGAAAGTAATATAAACATCATCATCCATCTTTTAGTGTGATAAAATAATTAGTAACCAGTCACATGACCCGTAAATTGAACGTTTAGACATGAGAGCTCAATAGACCTAAAAAAACCAGTTATCGTAAATACTTCTACTACACTATTAAATAATACGAGCAATTGATGAAAACAAACAAATCTTCTATAACTGTCCAATACAAATAAATGACTTGCTTTGCTGATGAGATAACAACTTGGTGGTCTTCAGAATGTAGAATTTTGGTTAAATGGCTTGCCATACTGTCTTCATATTGGGACATAGCATCATTCTGGAAAACACAGAATTATTATAATTATTTGAATGGCACGCCATATCAAATACAGTATATCAAATGTGAACAAAATGCTGGATAGGACTCACTTAAAGGAGGGCTCCTAATGGCATTACCCTACAGTCATTGTTCTAGGTACCCTATGGCAAGAGGAAGAGAGGCAGACCGCGGCACGCATGGAAAACGGAGAGTAACTTAGACATTCGAGGAACACTGACACTAAAACATAACCTCACCTGCATAAACAGCTTATACCACTGAGAATCAAACATAACCTCACCTGCATAAACAGCTTATACCACTGACATTCAAACAGAAACTCACCTGCATAAACAGCTTATACCACTGAGAATCAAACATAACCTCACCTGCATTAACAGCTTATACCACTGAGAATCAAACATAAACTCACCTGCATAAACAGCTTATACCACTGAAAGTCAAACATAAACTCACCTGCATAGACAGTTTTCTGGGTGGTGGCATATTCCCCTCATATGCCAGGATACTCCACCTGAAATTAAGGAAACATGACAACAAGTTTAGAACTCGTAAACTTGATGTAAGTACCGTACCTGAAACATGTATGATTACCTGTAATATGTACAGTTACCCTACAAGGTCTGTAACTTGTATGGTTACCTGAAAACGTGTGGTCACTTATAACTGTTATGGGGCCAGCGTGTGCTAATGGACAAGTGACACGGCTCACAAACCGAAGGTGCTGGGTTCGCTCCCTATAATAGCATCGGCCATTACCCCGGGGAAGCAAACCCTTAGAAAATGCAGGAGGAAGCAGACCCTTACATAAAATGCCTGCTGAAGTTGGATTCACTGGGCCGACAGGCGCAAAATAACAACATAGTTCAGTGTACACCACCTTAAAAAGTAGAAAAGATTTTTATCATACAGTTTTCAAAGAGAGTATGTAGCCTAGTTGACAGTGAGCCAGCTTACTAGACTGGGAATATGATGTGCCAGGGTTTGAATTCATAGATGGGCTGTAAAAAATGCAAGCCATTGTTCGTGCCTGGTTTGACCACTCATCCAGTTGACCCAGCTGTAAATGGGTACCTGACGTATGAGATGGGGAAGATTAAAAAAAGCAAGGAGGGGAACTGGCCACCCCACTTCACATAGGCTTAGTACACGATGAGTAATCTTCATCCCCGACGGCAATTGTTGCCATGGGATTGACCTTTACCTTCACCTTTTCAAAGAAAATATAATCTGGTCTAAATTCACATTTCACTGACACTCACTTTTGTGTTGCACAATTCACAAACTAAAAAAATTTAAAAAAAATTACGCTATCTAGAATATTTAGTGTATACAAAATTCAATTCTGAAATTGAGGAATCAAATTCACATCTTCAATAACAGTTTTAAAAATATAATTTCAAAAATTGAAATAAGAAAAAAAATCGACTCATGCTGGATTCAAACTACCACTGTTTTCTAAATCTTCCACTACATCACTCCTACCAATTGCATTATCGCTATTAACAAGTTTATGGAAATAATTATTGTATAAGTGCGTGGTGTCATATGTTAAGGTGCTACTTTTGGTATGTGACAGACAACCCGACAAACAGCAAGCTTTTTGAGAAAGGATTATCACTTTTATTATACACCTCAACATCAACACCTGTTCTTACCTGTCCAACATTTTGATCTGAGCTTGCTCCAACCTCTCCAAGGCTGCAGGTAATTGAGTGTCATCATCAAAGGCTGAACCCCAGCCCAACACCCTGGCCAGGTCATTTCCTGTACCAAATGGTAAAACTCCAACCTGACACTAGATGGAAATAGAGAAATTAAACAAAATAATTCTTTAATTAATTCAGCCACTATGTAGAACCGATATATTAGCTCTGATATTTTTAATAATACCGATAAGTCAACATACCAGGTTTGGTAACTGTACAAAAATTCACATCTTTTTCCCCCTTTATTTCCCATAAATTTTAGTTTTCATTTCAAGGGTTTCTATGGACATTGTGGGTCAGTTGCAAAAATGTTTGGTATTTTCATACTTGGATAAATTTTTTGGCACTTTTTCAACTTCTCATGCCTTCAGTAAAATGTGTACATTATGAAAACGACTGCACCTAATTAGGAGAAACTTTTATAACTTCTTCCCATGTGAATTACCTTTAATGGAAATCCATTGTTTCAGTCAAGTGTTGGTATAAAGCTGAATAATTATTAACTTGTGAAAATGAAAAAAATGCCAAATTTGTCAAAATAACAAAAATGTATTTAACTATAACTCTTGTCACACAACATGTTAAATGTCTGTAATCAATTGTATTCTGCATGTAACTGGTCAGTATGGTAAATAATGTGCTGGATTTCAGGATGCCTTTACTGAAGATAAATAGGTAACAATGAAGTGATTCTGTGCTTGAGTTTTATATAAGAAACAAAGTGTCCAAGGGTCAAAATATTCTGAAGTGAATGGCTTGGCTTCGTTCGTTCTCAATCTCCCGCTACCAAACTCTGAACAGGCTTTAGTAGCAGAATGTAGTCCAGAGAACGGAATGCGTTGTGTCATAGTTTACAGCTTGACTGCGATATTTGCACCTTTCGGTCCAACACATACGATTTCAGTAAGCATTTTTTTAGAACCATGTTAGCATTTCCTCTTCGATCCCTTCTCCTTAGCCAGTCTGCCCTGCTGCAGCTTGTTATCCAGGATCACCTCTTGGAAGTGTAGAAGGGTCTTGGCAGCTATGGTTTGCTGGCCCTGATGCTAGCAGTCAGCTTTGGGTTGCTGACCACTGCAGCTCACGCGCTGCCTTCTGAAGTGAATGAGTTAATATGGCCTGTCGGCTCAGCGCATCCGACTTCAGCATGCATTTTATGTAAGGGTTTGCTTCCCCGGGATAACGGTCGGTGCTGTGATGGGGATTGAACCCAGCACCTTCCGGTTGTGGGCTGTGCCACTTAACCACTAGCCCACGTTGTCCTTACGGTTTCATTATAACAGCTGCTGTTATAAAGGACTTCGGAGAGGAAGACTAACGTCTGATCAGGCAAAATATACTAATCAGACATGTTAGTCAAGGTCAGGTAAAACATACTGGCCAAGACCATCACCTCAGCTTCCTAGTAGCCCCGCCTGGAAACGAGCTGTTTTCATGGCAGCCAGGCTAACGAGATGAGGGATCAACATGATCCCTGTAGTAGTGAGTGATACACAGATGAAGCTAAGCATAGCACAACTGCTTGAAGGACCCTGGTCCACCTTCATCAGCACGCTCAGGATATGGGGAAAGCTACTGCAAACCATCACTTAACGCCCTTTTTCAGGACGCACAAAAGATACTTCATTAAAACAGCTATTGCAATTAAGGACTTCATTAAAACAGCTACTGTAATTAGGGACTTCATTATAACAGCTACAGCAATTAGGGACTTCATTATAACAGCTACATCAATTAGGGCTTTCATTATAACAGCTACTGCAATTAGGGACTTCATTATAACAGCTACAGCAATTAGGGACTTCATTATAACAGCTACATCAATTAAGGCTTTCATTATAACAGCTACAGCAATTAGGGACTTCATTATAACAGCTACATCAATTAGGGCTTTCATTATAACAGCTACTGCAATTAGGGACTTCATTATAACAGCTACATCAATTAAGGCTTTCATTATAACAGCTACAGCAATTAGGGACTTCATTATAACAGCTACATCAATTAGGGCTTTCATTATAACAGCTACTGCAATTAGGGACTTCATTATAACAGCTACATCAATTAGGGCTTTCATTATAACAGCTACTGCAATTAGGGACTTCATTATAACAGCTACTGCAATTAGGGACTTCATTATAACAGCTACAGCAATTAGGGACTTCATTATAACAGCTACATCAATTAGGGCTTTCATTATAACAGCTACTGCAATTAGGGACTTCATTATAACAGCTACATCAATTAGGGCTTTCATTATAACAGCTACTGCAATTAGGGACTTCATTATAACAGCTACATCAATTAAGGCTTTCATTATAACAGCTACAGCAATTAGGGACTTCATTATAACAGCTACATCAATTAGGGCTTTCATTATAACAGCTACTGCAATTAGGGACTTCATTATAACAGCTACATCAATTAGGGCTTTCATTATAACAGCTACTGCAATTAGGGACTTCATTATAACAGCTACTGCAATTAGGGACTTCATTATAACAGCTACTGTAATTAGGGACTTTATTATAACAGCTACTGTAATTAGGGACTCCATTATAACAGCTACAGCAATTAGGGACTTCATTATAACAGCTACATCAATTAGGGACTTCATTATAACAGCTACAGCAATTAGGGACTTCATTATAACAGCTACATCAATTAGGGCTTTCATTATAACAGCTATTGCAATTAGGGACTTCATTATAACAGCTACTGTAATTAGGGACTTCATTATAACAGCCACTGTAATTAGGGACTTCATTATAACAGCTACTGCAATTAGATACTTCATTATAACAGCTTCTGTAATTAGGGACTTCATTATAACAGCTACTGTAATTAGGGACTTCATTATAACAGCTTCTGTAATTAGGGACTTCATTATAACAGCTACTGTAATTAGGGACTTCATTATAACAGCTACTGCAATTAGGGACTTCATTATACAAGGTCAAAGTAATTTCATAAGAGAATTTGCAGTTGGGGATGATGTGTTGGATACATCCTTAAATGGGCTCTACATTGCTGCGGCCACTAAACAACTCTCAAACATCTTCAGATCTGAGACCAAGGCACTAAATACATCTGCAATAGTCATTGTGGAAAACAAGGACCATGTCAGAGACAAGATAGTATTCCTTACAGATTTCCTATTAATCATAATGGCACTTAGAAGCTATAAAACCAAATTTGATAGCCGGTACAAGGCACTCATGAATACCAGCTACAATTTAAAAAGAGAGAAAATTCAACGGATTCTTGCACACTGTAACCCACATGGAAAATGAGAAGGCAGAAAGATTAGCGACTGTTGCTCGTCGTACTGAACAAATTATATTTTGGTAAACACAACTTTTTGTGCAATATGTTCAAATATTTTTTGTATATACATGGTCAAATTATTAAGGCCTCTTTCTGTATTTCACTGAATAGTTAAAGGTCAATATTTGTATCTGAACAAATAGTGAAGGCCCCTATTTCTATTAATCCAAATAGTTAAAAACTTCGAATCGTATTTGGTCGAATAATTAAAAAAAGACCTATTTGGTGCAACCATACCAATAACCATAAGAATAATCACAATAATAATAATAACAATAACAATACTGATAGAACTAATAATAATAATAATATGACTACTGCAACTTTCCAAGGGTTGCTACAAAAAGTGTTTCAAGAAGTATCTACATATTTCGATGAACATGAAAAAAATAATGAGGACAAATTACACAATTACCTGCCGATGGAGATCTAACTTGTCAATCTCTGACAACACCCAGCCGACGCTGCCATCACCCCCACAAATTAATATTCGGAATGAATCAAATCGCTGGAAAAGTTTTAACCTGAAAAAAAATATATAATTACAAAATATGAAACTTAAAATAATAAATAAACACATCTTTCATAAAAATATATACATTTATTACTGTACATTAAATTCAATCTGTGTGGGTCTCAGGGAGTAAATAATAAGGCCATTATAACCACCAAACAATCATGTTTTAAAAAAGAGACAGGGGGGTCTGTGTATGAGGCTAACAACCTCATCATGTTAAATATTTTTCTACAGAAACTCCAACTGCAAGAGGGTATCCAAGTGTTTTGGCCAGCCTTCCAGAGAGGTGACAATTCAAGTGGTGACCGTCCAGCTCAGTCCTCTCAAGTGTCACACTTTTGATTTCAGAGTCCTGCAGTCTGTGAATCGCTGATTCATCGGTGTCACCACCAAACAGGTGGTCGTTATAGCCTTAAACATGGAATTAACTAACAGCCCAGCCAACGAATCATAGTGTGCGAGCCAACAGCAGCCAACGAATCATAGTGTGCGAGCCAACAGCAGCCAACGAATCATAGTGTGCGAGCCAACAGCAGCCAACGAATCATAGTGTGCGAGCCAACAGCAGCCAACGAATCATAGTGTGCGAGCCAACAGCAGCCAACGAATCATAGTGTGCGGGCCAACAGCAGCCAACGAATCATAGTGTGCGAGCCAACAGCAGCCAACGAATCATAGTGTGTGAGCCAACAGCAGCCAACGAATCATAGTGTGCGAGCCAACAGCAGCCAACGAATCATAGTGTGCGGGCCAACGAATCATAGTGTGCGAGCCAACAGCAGCCAACGAATCATAGTGTGTGAGCCAACAGCAGCCAACGACTCATAGGCAGTTGCTTGTATCAGGGTCAGCGATTTCAAAGATGGAAGGCAAAGCCAGTTTTACAAATGCGGTTACAAAAACCGAAATGCAAATATCACAGTCTTGTGAATTATGTACACAGCGTCCTTTTTTGGATGAAACCTGAAGATGTCTTGAAAATATTACTGTAAATCTGTATTTATGGTGCCCTTCTTTTTCATTCATTCTCAAACCCAAGCCCTAAAATGGGTTTTGCAAGTAGCAGGATGTTGTCCGGAGAACGGAATGCTCTGTGTCATAGTTTCTAGCTAGACTGTGATACTTCAGGAGACATTTTTTAGTATCGGGTTCACCTTCCCATTTTGATCTCCTTTCCTCTTTCCTTAGTCAGTCTGCTCTGTTACATTATGTTATCCAGGATCACCATGGAGGGGGAGAAGGGTCTTGGCAGCTTTGGTTCACGGACCTTGATGCTAGCAGTCAGTTACGGGTCGCTGACTGCTGCAGCTCATATACTGCTCAGTATCTTGATCCCTTACTTAATGTGCCCATAATGCATTCTTGTGGATCCAGGGGATTCTGTGACGAAGTGGTTAAGCCGTCAGCCTCGTGATCAGGTGATGTTGGTTCTTCTTCTTCTTCGTTCTTAATCTCCCGCTACCAAACCATGAAAGGGCCTAAGTAGCAGAATGTAGTCCAGAGAACGGAATGCATTGTGCTGTAGTTTACAGCCGGTTGCGATATTTGCACCTTTCGGTCCAACGCATCCGACTTCAGCAAGCATTTTTTTTGTACCGGGTTAGCATTCCCTCTTCGATCCCTTCTCCTTAGCCAGTCTGCCCTGCTGCAGCCTGTTATCCAGGATTACGGCGTGGAGGTGTAGAAGGGTCTTGGCAGCTATGGTTTGCTGGCCCTGGCGCTTGCAGTCAGCTATGGGTCGTTAACCATTGCAGCTCATGTGCTGCTCAGCATCTTGATCCCTGATGTGGTTTCGACTCCGGACTCCGCCGTATTTTTCACGGGTGCTTGATGCAAAGTCCCCTGCATCTCATAGTCACTCCCTAGTCATCTTGTCCTTGACTTGCCACTGGGGTCGGGCGGCACGAGACGAGAGTGTGAGGATAAAAAGTAGTGCAGTCAATCCTTACTAAAAATAGCGCTAGCAAAATAAATTTTGCCATCATCATCTACGATGTGCGGCGGCCTTTACCTTTAAGCCGGGATATCAACTTTTTTGTTATCTTGAATCCCAGGACGACCACAAGATCCCCCCCCCCCCCCCCACCCCCATCTGATCTCTCCCTGCCCTCCATCTGATCTCTCCCTGCATCTCCCACATCCCATTTGAAGATCCTAACTAACGGGATCATGACCCACACAGTTATAACATCGTCATTATTACTACATTTACCACTACTATTACTATTACCATTATCACCATGACGAACGCCAACAACCACCACTTAAAATGGTTTGGGATTGAGTTCAGACGAAGAATCGATGTCTTTGCCCACGGTTTAACCCAGGCGTGCTCTATTCTTCTTCATTTTTTTTAGAATCCCAGCACGATGCAGGAGCTACGTTGCACCGATGAAAACCCCGTAATAGGTTGGATAGATTTCTAAAAAAATGTTGAATTTTGCCCATACAGCAGCCGTTAAGCCTACTCTTTTACGATTTCCAACTGCAGAGGGATTTTTAACGTGTGGGATACTGCACACGGGCATCTGAGCTCTACTACCCAGAGATCCGAGGGGAAAATTCCAGAAAGAACATGTGAAAAAAAATCCAGGTTCCACCGTGATTTGAACTCATGACCTCCAGCACCAAAATCTGACATCTTGCCTTGAAACCACCCAGTCACCAATATACTTATAATGACACCATTTGCAACTCCATTACTACAAAGCTGTTAGATATTTTGCCTAATTTTAGTAAGGGATTGACACTTTCAACCACAGACATAGTCCTTTTGGTTACATGTTGACCATGTATACTAAAATGATTCGGAAGATTACAACAACAATTACCCTGGATAAGGCCCGCCATTCATGAGATCGAAAACCTGTGCTGGATTTAATAACTGTTTGAACCGACGTAAAAACTTGACACCCTGAAATATAAAACAGTTGTGTATGTTAGTCATGTCACATCACATTATGTCACTCTCAGACAGATGAACTCACTATGTCTTATTCCCTTCACCTCCTCATTATTTGACTTTATTTCATGCATGCCATGCTAGTGTCTGAAAGTCTGAAAGGGAATAAGAATAGTTGTCTGGGAGGGGACACGCATAGTAACCTATCCCCCACTTATTCACTCTCTATTGTAGTTTCCACTTGTTATTGCCCATGTTTTCTACCTTCTTTGTATCCGGCCATCCCTTCTAGTTCTTCTCCTGATCCATGGATGAGTGGCTCATCTTTAACTCCCATATCATTTATGAAGCCAAGTATAGAACAACTGCCTGGAGGATCCTGTCCACCTTCATCAGCATGCTCGAGATGTGGTGAAAGCTATCAGCACACTCAGGATGTGAGGAATTCTACAACTTATTTATATGTGTAGAGTTTTACAAATGTTTAAAAGCTTGCTCGTTTATCTTAATTAATATATGTTTTCCCTTTCCTTATCCTTCATTGTATCTTCTCTTGAAAAATGTATTCAGAGCCTCTTTAGTTCAATGACATAAGATCGTCTTCTTGTGTTTTGCAAATTCTCTTGTAATACTATATTCCTGGTGGTCACTCAGACACATTTTGTGCCTATGCCCAGTAGCCAAATCTCGTCTAAACTCATCTCTGTTTTTTGCCATTAAGTACCATGCCGGACAGAGGTTTTGTCGCAGGCCATCTCTCCATCTCATTGGTGGCCTTCCGGGGCAATGATTAAAGGTGTAGAGCCACGATGACGTCACTTTACGTGTCCATCTATTGTCAGGCATGTGTACCATGTGGCCAGCCCACCTGTATTTTTTATCAATGCTGTATATACGACGTTATTGAAGCAGGTTTGTCTCCTGATGGCGGTGTTGCGGATGTGGTCTCATGAAAATGACTATTCTAAGCGCCATCGCTCGTTGCATAGCTTGGAGCCGAGCCATGTCACTTTTTCGTAGGCTCCAACACCTCGCAGCCATTAACCATTGCTGGAATGGCCAGGCTGTTGAAGGTTTGGGCTCTGCCTTTATTGTTTTTCATCTGAAGTACGGTCTAGATGTGGTTGAAGCTTAGCCACCCTGCTGCTATCCTTCGTGAGATCTCCCTATGCATGTCGTCGAGAGAGTTTGTAATTTCTTGGCCCAAGTAGACGTCAGAATCACGTTTTTGACAGAATCAGTTCCAAGACGCAGGGACAGAAACTTCAGCATGCATTGAATCTTCAGTCCATTTATTTTTAGACCATATGCCTTGCTTGCGTTGCTGAACTCATTTAGGCATCGCTCAGCTTCCTTGATTCTGTGGCTGATGAATACTATGTCATCTGCAAACCGGAGGTTTGTCATCCCAACTGAGTGTGCGGAAGACTTCCTCAAGGGCCGCCGTGAAAAGTTTGGGAGAGATTGTATCCCCCTCTCGTATGCCACATTCAATTTGTATGTTGATTGTCTTCAAGATTTTCAGGTATTCCTGACAGGCTGTGCTCACGATTCGCTCCTGTGTTTGTGCTATTACGGATGTTCTTAACATTTGGTATGCTACATTAGAATAAATGATACCAAATTGTAGGGTGGTCATCTTTACACAGCACCTGTTTAAATTTTAAATGGATATATCAATTTTTAATAAAGTTACAACAATATAAAAATAATACCATTCGCTAGGTGGTACTCCTTAAAGGACAAGTTGCATCTGAATATAGAACTTTCAAACTTTGCGATATGAAAGAACTAAACTATACAGCCTTCTTAAATATAGACAAATATTATTGGGCTAAATGTGAGGACCATGTCTTGAAAGACGAAGAGGGCTATTGAAAAAAATGTGGACTGTCGTTCTGTCATCCGAGAGCAGTGATCAATGTGTTGGAATCATCCGACTATGATAAAGTGAAAAATTAACCTACATGCTTGCTTTCTGTGAAATAGAAGTTTCCATCCCCTTGGCAAAACGATTCTAATCAGGGCCACCCCAATCAGCTAGAAGATGGATCTCAGAACTGAATTATAACCATTTATTATTTACCCCAGCATCTATTTATAAAACTGAACCAATCCATCTGACGTATGTACTTTTTATGTTCTATATATCGTGTGCTTTTACATTTTCACACATTTTTTCAACGAAATGCCCAGTTACTTCTTACAGCTCCTAAAACACATGAACTACATTACAAAAGGGTGTTATGTGGAACCTAATGTAGAATATCTCATTGGAATTGGAGAGATACCTATGCCTAAAGAAAGACATTTAAAAACAATTTACAGTAAATCATTTTCTCAAGGAACAAAATATTTCCTCTGCTAACCAATATCAAAGGAACTAGCCACTTTATAAAAAATGGCACTACCTGACGCAATGTAAATTATTAAATCATTGGGGCATTGAAAATATTAGGCGGCAACTGACGGCAACCATTGAGAAACGGACAATAGTTGAGACATGAAAGTTTCGTCATTTAGTTGTTGGTCTTTCAAGGGGATTTTCCCTTGAGTCCGAAGGCCTCTCTAAAGTTCGTTATGAATAAGCCAAGTATTAGGTCAATTCTGCTATCTTTAGCACCTCCCCCAGGTCTAGCGAGCTGCACAGACGAATCGAACTCATTTGCTACTTATAGCCAAAACAAATCTAAATGACCATGATAACATCTGCTTTACCTCCCTTATTAACCAACTGCGGTTCGCACCAAGAAGTACATCGGGCTAACCTCAACATGCCTATAAAACACAATTTTCAGAGTGTGCCGGCAGGACCTAGTCACAAACATCAAGGTCTCCTGACACACATAACTTAAGAACATTTCCTCGGTCTTGCCTCTCTTTCTTTGGTCATGTGGTTTGCCTCGCTAAATAGCTCCCGGCTCGCCAGATTCTAGACCTATCCCTGGAAATCTGGTGCAGGAAAAGACAGCACTCCTCACATAGTTGTTACTGGGGCCACCTGTGCAACACCTGGTTGAGACACTCACCCTCCGCTCCATCTGCCCTGCATCCTGTCTTGATCTCAACCGAGGTCATGGACGGCCAGCACGACAGACCCTGGTGGCATAAGTTGATTTCTTGATTTGGCTTGATAGTTTATTGTCATTCTTCATCATCCATTTGTTATTGGGGTCCATAAGGGAGTGAACAAAAGTAACACTGTAACCTACCAAGCATGTAATAGTCAACTAACGGGAAAAAATAAATGAAAAAAAATGTAAAGTTGATTAAAGTTAAGTTTAATCAAAATTTTAAAATTTGTATGGTCCGGTTACCGAACCGAGACCACAAACAAAACCTACCTTTCGACCAATAGGCCTTCATCAGGAACAACAAATAACAACAATACTGAACTAGAAAATCAACATATACGGAAAAAATGGTTTACGTATCTGATGGTAGACACAGTCTACTGGTTGGGTCGGAAGCTGGACTGAAAATAGTCAACTAAGGAGGGTTGGACATGTGGTCAGATACACCATCCTGTAAAAATTATAAGCCACAAGACAAAGAAAATATGACCTCTACACCCCATGATAGAAGACTCTACAACCAATGGTAGAAGAGAAGTGAGGTAAAAGAGATGTTCTTCATCAACTTTCATGATCCATATCTCGATGTGGGTCCAGAATAAGAGTGAGAGTGTAGAGGTCTGGAAATGGCTGAAGAGGCTGCTGTTACAAACGGATGACACTATTGAAGATTATCAACCTACAGACCTGATTATCTCCACTTTTAGTGTTGACGTAAACCAACAAAGGTGACGTCCCGTGTGGTCTGGTGCCTTCCCAGTAGCCGTCACTGTCAATGCTAGAGATGGCAGTCGGTGGCAAAATGGACACATGGCACTGACCGAGAGGACATTTCCTGCTCAACTGATCCCTACACGAGCTGTGAACCTGGAGAAGACAAAACAAAACTATAAAACAAGAATGCTACCAGGGAAGCCAAGAACAGGACCACTGTCACCTTCCAAGCATGTTGTAAAAGGTCACAAAGAAGGGATATGCTTGGGGCTGGCAACCTCATTATATAAAAAAACATATTGCCATTATCATCTTCTTCTTCTTCTTTTTTGTCATCTTCACTTTCTCCCGGGTTGTAGCCCAATGTTGTGGAATGTATTTGTCTTTCTTTCACCTCTCATGGTCTGAGTAACAATTTACCCCATTTTATGACGGTCTCCTTTATGCTGAATATCCATCTTTTCCTCGGTCTACCTCTTGCCCTTCTTCCCGATGTTCTTCTGTAGAAAGTTGCAAGAACAATGTTGCCTGGTTGCATTCTCGCAATCTGGCCAAACCAACTCATTCTGTCTCTTCTGGTGTTGTTAGTGACCTTCCGAAGGCACCACATTTCCAAGGTGGTCAACTTTCGCTCCTGAGCCCTATTGCCCATGTCCGGCACTGGTAGCACAGGTTTATTATCAGCCACTGAAAAGCTCATACCAGGCTTTCTGTAAGGGGCCAGCTGCAGTGGTGGTCTATGCATCACATTAGAGCAAAATGGTGAATGTATAAACATGAGTGCCGCCAAATAATATTATACTTGGAAATGTATAGCAACATTCTACACACAGTGTAGATGGTGACAGAAGAAGGTTGTGCATGATGTTAGCAACTGCATAATGTAAAATGAACTGATAAAGGCACCCAGACAATATAAACACATATAGGGATATGTAACAGGCTTCCTGCGAGGGGACAAATACAGATGTGCCCCTATGCTTCATATAGAGCAGAAATGGGATAACAAGGTGAAGATAACATAAGTAAAGATTACATAAGTGAAGATAACATTAGTGAAGATGACATGAATGAAGATAACATAAGTGAAGATAACATAAGTGAAGATAACATAAGTGAAAATGACATAAGTGAAAATGACATTAGTGAAAATGACATTAAGTGAAGATGACATGAATGAAGATAACATAAGTAAAGATAACATTAGTGAAAATAACATTAGTGAAGATAACATTAGTGAAGATGACATGAATGAAGATAACATAAGTGAAGATAACATAAGTGAAGATAACATTAGTGAAGATGACATGAATGAAGATAACATAAGTGAAGATAACATAAGTGAAGATAACATTAGTGAAGATGACATGAATGAAGATAACATTAGTGAAGATAACATTAGTGAAGATGACATGAATGAAGATAACATAAGTGAAGATAACATAAGTGAAGATAACATTAGTGAAGATGACATGAATGAAGATAACATAAGTGAAGATAACATAAGTGAAGATAACATTAGTGAAGATGACATGAATGAAGATAACATAAGTGAAGATAACATAAGTGAAGATGACATGAATGAAGATAACATTAGTGAAGATAACATTAGTGAAGATAACATTAGTGAAGATAACATGAGTGGAAAATATATATAAAGTACAATAACCCCCCTGTTTCTATGGGAGACTGGTCTCTCCTAACTTACCATGGATAGTACCAGTTGCTGGTTTCTATGGGAGACTGGTCTCTCCTAACTTACCATGGATAGTACCAGTTGCTGGTTTCTATGGGAGACTGGTCTCTCGTGACTTACCATGGCTCGGCACCACAAACACCTCCAGTCCTGTAGGCGAAGAACACTACCGCAGGTTTTATCACACACGCTGCACTTGGCACTGACTGGAAGGTTTCCTTCCATCCACTGATGTGGCACTGAGATCTGTAAGCAGAAGAAGATGGCACAGTATAACAACCTAAAGATGTCCTGCAGCAGACACTGCCATGGAGGATAGAGTGTTAGAGATTTCATTGTAATAATTCTTAGCTTTGATCACAAATAGAGTTACCAATTCCCTTCCTAGTTGCATTTCCTGCCATAACTTTAAGTCAAATGCACATTAACAGTTGGGTAGACTGGAGCATGTTGAGACTAGGGATCAAATGCTGTCCTCTCCCTGCAAGAGACATGCAGTCTAATCATTCCGTCGACATAAAAATGACTAACAAAACATAATGATTAAAAAAATCTAGATTTTGCAGATTTCGACAAGGTTTGTCGGAACCCCACACAACTTCTTTCAGACTCTCTCATAGCTTCTAGCAAACTCCAACCCAGGTTTTCACAGCTTCTCACAAACCTCAACCCAGTTTCTCACACTCTCTCTCATAGCTTCTAGCAAACTCCAACTCCGGTTTTCACAGCTTCTCACAAACCTCAACCCAGTTTCTCACAGACTCTCTCATAGCTTCTAGCAAACTCCAACCCAGGTTTTCACAGCTTCTCACAAACCTCAACCCAGTTTCTCACAGACTCTCTCATAGCTTCTAGCAAACTCCAACCCAGGTTTTCACAGCTTCTCACAAACCTCAACCCAGTTTCTCACAGACTCTCTCACAGCTTCTAGCAAACTCCAACCCAGGTTCTCACAGCTTCTCACAAACCTCAACCCAGTTTCTCACAGATGCTAAAATAATTTCTCGCAGACCCCTGTTTGGTCCATTGCTAACGAGCAGGATTTTCTAAATGGTGCCCAACTGAAACCTCAATCAACCAGAGATCATCATTGAACAAAATAAAAATTGTTTAAAATAACCAAGACCTAGCTCATAGTTGTGATTGAGAACAAAAAGCCATATAAGTCAGTCAACAATTATTTCTCTCGTGTTATTTAAGCCGTCAATAAATGGCGGAATTTTCTAGATGACAATCAACTTAAAATACACAAAATTGAAAAGGTTTTTATCATATAACTTAAAAAATAGAAAATATGTGTGCGTCAGTTTCAAACGAATGACTTTGTATTCCTAAATTTTCCACTACGAAGTGAGCTATTGTGGGTCTTACAAATATTTATGGATTTGTTGTACTTATGTTCAGAGTGTATCGTGAAAGTGCGTTAATTTTGATTCATCACTTATTATGATGTAGATCGATATGATTGAGGTCACATGTTATCTCTACTGGCTTTTAGGAAGAAATGTGCTTGCTTGATTTCTCTGACAAACATATTTAGCTTCTGTTTTATTATTAAGTCTAACCCAACATTTGGTTTTTGATCTTACATATTGAATGACAAACGGGATCAAGATGCTGAGCAACGCATGAGCTGCAGTGGTCAGCGACCCATAGCTGACTGCTAGCGTCAGGGCCTGCGAACCATAGCTGCCAAGACCCTTCTACACCTCCACGCGGTGACACTGGATAACAGGCTGCAGCAGGGCAGACTGGCTAAGGAGAAGGGATCGAAGAGAGAATGCTAACCCGGTACTCAAAAAATGCTTGCTGAAGTCGAATGTGTTGGACCAAAAGGTGCAAATATCGCAGCCAAGCTGTAAACTATGACAACGCATACCATTCTCTGGACTACATTTTGCTACTTAAGCCCTTTCAGGGTTTGGTAGTGGGAGATTGAGAACGAAGAAGAAGAAGAAGAAGAAGAAGAAGAAGAAGAAGAAGAAGAATGACAAACAATGTAAGCAATGAGGGCCATAACATCAGACGATGTTGTCTTAATAATGCAGAGTTTGATCTTCAAGCTGAGAACAGACCATGTACCTCTCAACAAGCATCTGAATAGATTAGACCCACTACGTGAACCAATCTGCAGATTCTGCCATGACCACGAGGAGTCAGTAGAGCACCTCCTGACTGTGTGTCCAAGGCTGGCTGATCTGCGGAATCTGCTCTTACCACTGCACTCAACACACTCAACACACTCTACACACTCAACACACTCTACACACTCAACACACTCAACACACTCTACACACTCAACACACTCAACACACTCTACACACTCAACACACTCAACACACTCTACACACTCTACAACAATTGAAGAGGATGTGTGCTTTTGTTAGGGAGGCATTGGGTTGTCAAGAGCTGCCAGGTCCCAGCTAAAGGGGGGGGGGGCATTGGGCTGTCAGCTCACAGCTAAAGGGGGGGGGGCATTGGACTGTCAAGAGCTGCCAGGTAACAGCTAAAGGGGGAGGCATTGGACTGCCAGCTCACAGCTAAAGGGGGGGGGGGGCATTGGGCTGTCAGCTCACAGCTAAAGGGGGGGGGCATTGGGCTGTCAGCTCACAGCTAAAGGGGGGGGGGCATTGGGCTGTCAGCTCACAGCTAAAGGGGGGGGGGTGGCATTGGGCTGTCAGCTCGCAGCTAAAGGGGGGGGGGCATTGGGCTGTCAGCTCACAGCTAAAGGGATTATAGCATCATCATCTTAATAATGTGATGTGCACTGTATTTGGAATATAGTGAAGAAGCGAACTGGTCGTCAATCTCACTCGCTTGTCCTGAGTTACCTTTGATTGATGACAAGACTATTGGTCGAGACGACTGGAGGTAACTCATGATGCAGGAACTCTGGTCTTATCTCTCGTGAGACCAGGAGTCGCGTGAAACTTGCGGGATTTGATCGCACATCATTTCCATTCATTGGCTTTGAGAGTCGAGTGCTTTGGCCGCCTGACTACAGCGACGTGTTTATACATGGTTGGTTGGTTGGTTTCGAATGCCAACAATGGGTTGGTAATCCTTTTGTGCGCTCTAAAAAGGACGGAACATGTGGCATATTGTAGTAGCTTTCCTGACATCCCGAGCGCGCTGATGAAGTGGACCGAATCCTCCAGGCGGTAGGGCAATGCTTGGCTTCATCTGTGTGTCACTCACTACTACGGGGATCACGTTGAACCTCACTTTGTTAGCCAGAATGTTTTCCTCAACAACAGCCCATTTCCAGGACGACCAACGAGGTCAGGTGAGGGTCTTGACCAGTATATTTCTCCTGACCCTGACTAACATTATCTGATCAGTGTGTTTTGCCTGACCAGACATTAGCCTTATTATCCCTAATGTGGTTATACATAAAAACGTTGTTATCTGTGTCCATCTGCTCTTGGGAATGTTGTCTGAGTTTGATACTGAATTTCATTGTTTCGGATCCGATCCCTTCCGATCGATATCTGTAATACACATAGTTTCCATGCTCTATGAGTGACTTGCAGCTTCCAATTCAGAATACAACATTAATAAAAACAACAAAATCAATCAAAATAACACAATCAATCAAAATAACAAAATCAATCATAAATAACAAAATCAATCAAAATAACAAAATCAATCAAAATGTTATCGATAATTATTATTGGATTATTGTTCTGACAAACTTATTGATCCCAATAACATTCCCTGAACTGTAGATAGTATAACCTGTGTCCAAGCTTCCTGTGATGCCTGACAATTATTTCAATGGCTACCCCATGTTTTCAAGGCTGAGAAATGTTGTCAAAGCCTTTTATTTCATTATTCGCCTTCTTATTTCTAGTTTGAACATTCATATCCTTTATCACTCCCACTGGAGTATAGGAGCGATATTGAATGCTCCATCCACAAGGAAGCATGAACAAAAACAATTTTTACCAATTTATTTTACACGATGAGCTTGCTAGTCCTATGCACACCTCTATTTAGTCACATTTTATGACACACAGGAAGGTGCAATGGCCATATTATTTCTTCCTTGGCAAGGGCATCTGGGATCCAGTGAGGTATCCAGACTTCAATATCTCGTCCAATTTTCACATTTAGTGACAGATACGCAGAGCGTCGGAAAGGCATTACAGCCTTGATGTTAAACAGAGAGTGACAGATTGATAGAGATAAACACATACCAGCCTGGATATTTGAGAGTGACAGATTGATAGAAATAAACACATACCAGCCTGGATATTAAAGATTGACAGATTGATAGAGAGATAGTAACACACACCAGCCTGTATGTTAGAGAGTGACAGATTGATAGAGACATAGCAACACGTACTAGCCTGGATGTTTGAGAGTGACAGATTGATAGAGACATAGAAACACGTACTAGCCTGGATGTTTGAGAGTGACAGATTGACAGAGACATAGCAACACGTACTAGCCTGGATGTTAGAGAGTGACAGATTGATAGAGACATAGCAACACGTACTAGCCTGGATGTTAGAGAGTGACAGATTGATAGAGACATAGCAACACACACCAGCCTGTATGTTAGAGAGTGACATATTGATAGAGACATAGCAACACGTACCAGCCTGGGTGTTTAACAATGTACGAAGAGGCGATATTGTGCAGCAAAGATGGCTGCTTCCCTTGGGAGCATTTGCTGGCACACGTTTGGTGAGGCGAGAGGGGAGGAGTGGGGTGGGGGTGGGGGGAGTTGTTCCTCCATACAAAATAAATCAGGAGGCTCGATAAGAACATAAACAATGTGAGATAAGAGAGGAGTGGATGGAATGACGAGTGCTGGTGATTGAAGGAGGGAGTGGGAGGAGCTGGTAGAGGAGAGGGGGAGCAGCTAGTAGAGGAGAGGGGAGGAGAACGATTATATGATGTTATAAGTGGAGGGAGATTGTGTTCACGTCAGGGACAGAGAACATGAGGGTTGGAAGAGAATCATGACTGAGAGGTGGGGAAGAGATGGGTTAGTGGAGAGGGTAAGGGAAAAGGGGGGGGAGGGGGTCTAGATAGAAAGATGGAGAGAGGTGGGGAAGAGATGGGTTAGTGGAGAGGGTAAGGGAAAAGGGGGGGGGGTCTAGATAGAAAGATGGAGAGAGGTGGGGAAGAGATGGGTTAGTGGAGAGGGTAAGGGAAAAGGGGGGGGGGTCTAGATAGAAAGATGGAGAGAGGTGGGGAAGAGATGGGTTAGTGGAGAGGGTAAGGGAATTCTAGATAGAAAGATGGAGAGAGGTGGGGAAGAGATGGGATAGTGGAGAGGGTAAGGGAAAAGGGGGGGGGGGTCTAGATAGAAAGATGGAGAGAGGTGGGGAAGAGATGGGATAGTGGAGAGGGTAAGGGAAAAGGGGGGGGGGGTCTAGATAGAAAGATGGAGAGAGGTGGGGAAGAGATGGGTTAGTGGAGAGGGTAAGGGAAAAGGGGGGGGGGGGTCTAGATAGAAAGATGGAGAGAGGTGGGGAAGAGATGGGTTAGTGGAGAGGGTAAGGGAAAAGGGGGGGGGGGTCTAGATAGAAAGATGGAGAGAGGTGGGGAAGAGATGGGTTAGTGGAGAGGGTAAGGGAATTCTAGATAGAAAGATGGAGAGAGGTGGGGAAGAGATGGGATAGTGGAGAGGGTAAGGGAAAAGGGGGGGGGGTCTAGATAGAAAGATGGAGAGAGGTGGGGAAGAGATGGGTTAGTGGAGAGGGTAAGGGAAAAGGGGGGGGGGTCTAGATAGAAAGATGGAGAGAGGTGGGGAAGAGATGGGTTAGTGGAGAGGGTAAGGGAAAAGGGGGGGGGTCTAGATAGAACGATGGAGAGAGGTGGGGAAGAGATGGGTTAGTGGAGAGGGTAAGGGAAAAGGGGGGGGGGTCTAGATAGAAAGATGGAGAGAGGTGGGGAAGAGATGGAGGTGTGTGTGTGAGAGAGAGAGTGAGAGAGAGAGAGAGAGAGAGAGAGAGAAAAGAAAGGAAATAACCGTAGGAAACAAATGTGGAGTGAGAAAATGAAAGAAAGATAGGCAGAGGTTGTGTGGAGAGTGGGAGAGACATCGGGACAAACAGAGTTAGAAAGAAAAAGGTAGCGGGATTAAAAGTGAGAGATCGAGAAATATACAAGTGGGGAGAGAGAGAGAGAGAGAGAGAGAGAGAGGGAGAGGGAGAAATACAGTTGAATGGAAGATAAGAGACGAGCGATATATGAGAGAGGGGATAGTGAAAGTGAGAAGGGAGAGTGATAGAGAAAGAGGAGTGCGATAGAGAAAGAGGAGAACCATAGAGAAAGAGGAGTGCTATAGAGAAAGAGGAGAGCGATATAAAGAGAGATATAGAAGAGAGAGCGATAGAGAGAGAGAGAGAGAGAGAGAGAGAGAGAAGAGAAAGATGGATGAGATGGAGACGTTAAACAGTATGGACAGTGTACATAAAGATAATTATTCAATTTGTACATCTAACCACCAGGAGCGTCTAGCTAGCTAGCCAGCCAACAGGAAATGTACAAGATAAACGTGTCTAATCCAGATACTTGCAGAGATAAACGTGTCTAATGCAGATAATTGTAGCGATAACCGTGTCTAATGCAGATATAAATGTGTTTAATGTTGATACTTGTAGAGATAAACGTGTATAATGTTGATACTTGAAGAGATAAACGTGTCTAATGTTGATACTTGTAGAGATAAATGTGTCTAATGTTGATACTTGTAGAGATAAATGTGTCTAATGTTGATACTTGTAGAGATAAATGTGTCTAATGTTGATTTTTGTAGAGATAAATGTGCCTAATGTTGATACTTGTTGAGATAAACGTGTCTAATGTTGATACTTGTAGAGATAAATGTGTCTAATGTTGATACTTGTAGAGATAAATGTATCTTATGTTGATACTTGTAGAGATAAACGTGTCTAATGTTGATACTTGTGGAGAAATATGTGTCTAATGTTGATACTTGTAGGGATACATGTGTCTAATGTTGATACTTGTAGAGATAAATGTGTCTATTGTTGATATTTGTAGAGATATACGTATCTAATGTTGATACTTGTAGAAATAAGCGTATCTAATGTTGATATTGATAAAGATAATCGTGTCTAGTGTAGATATTGGTAAAGATAAACGTGTCCGATGTAGATATTGATAGAGTGATATATGTGTACTAAATAGATATTGATGAAGTGATAACGCGTACACAGCGATGTTGAAAGAGATATAACCATGTTCCATGTTAAATAATGATATTGGAAGACAGATAAACACATCCAACGCAAGTAATGGTAGCGAGATAAGCAAATAGATGGGAGAATAAATTGATGGAGAAAATAATTGTGACAAGTGTACAGGTAGATGCGGAAGTCAGGCTGTAGAAACGTCGTGATGGCTCAGCTGTTTGTTAGGATATGACATAGACGAGGCAGGCGCGAGCTAACACCAGACAATCAAACGAATTGCTGTGCCAGTAGGTGTAACTGGTCTGCAAGTACGTCTGCAAGTACGTTTGATTGTTTGAGATCTGGGGAACTAGATCTAGTTGAACAAGCATATTGAAGGCCGTGGTAAATTGGTGAATTAGGATCTAGCTTGAATCGTCAGATTACAGGTATATTGAAGGCCTTGGTAAATTGGTGGATTAGGATCTAGCTTGAATCGTCAGATTACAGGTATATTGAAGGCCTTGGTAAATTGGTGGATTAAGATCTTGCTGAACTGTTAGATAACAAATACATTGAAGGTCGTGGTAAATTGGTGGATACGGATCTGTGGGATTTCGATCTGGTGGATTAAGATCTAGCTGAATCGTCTGATAATGCATGTAATGAAGGTCATATTAAATTGGAGGATTAAAAAAAAGGGGGTTTAAGACAATATATACCTTTGACTAACCATTAATTATATCTTTGATATATTTCACTAGTTATACCTTAGACCAATCTTGTGTTAAACCTCTGGCTAAACGCTAGTTATACCTCTCGCTTATCCCGCTATCCATCTTGTTAATCACTAATTATACCTCTGGTTGTTATACCTCAAACGAATCACTAGGCATACCTTTGGCTTAATCACTGGTTATATCTTTGGCTAATCATGTGTTATACCTACCACTGATTATATGTTACATATCTGGCTAATCATGTGTTATATTCTACGACTAATTGACACACTGTCATATAAACACACATACTGAAACTCACACGAAGAAGACACACACGAAGAAGACACACACGAAGAACACACACACGAAGAAGACACACATAAAGAAGACACAAACAAAGAAACACACACAAAGAAGACACACGCGAAGAAGACACACGCGAAGAAGACACACGCGAAGAAGACAAACACGAAGAAGACACACACAAAGAAGACAAACGCGAAGAACACACACACGAAAAGACAAACAAAGAAACACACACAAAGAAGACACACGCGAAAAAGACACACACAAAGAAACACACAAAGAAACACACAAAGAAGAAACACACAAAGAAGACACACACGAAGAAGACACACACAAAGAAACACACACAAAGAAGACATACGCGAAGAAGACACACAAAGAAACACACACAAAGAAGACACACGCGAAAAAGACACACACGAAAAAGATACACACAAAGAAGACACACACGAAGAAGACACACACAAAGAAGACACACACAAAGAAGACACACACAAAGAAGACACACGCGAAGAAGACACACACAAAAAAGACACACAAAAAAGACACACAAAGAAGACACACGAAGAAGACACACGCGAAGAAGACACACACAAAGAAGGCACGCGAAGAAGACACACACGAAGAAGATACACACAAAGAAGACACACACAAAGAAGACACACACAAAGAAGACACACACGAAAAAGACACACACAAAAGACACACGAAGAAGACACGCGAAGAAGACACACACGAAGAAGACACACACAAAGAAGACACACACAAAGAAGACACACACAAAGAAGACACACACGAAAAAGACACACACAAAAAAGACACACACAAAGAAGACACACACAAAGAAGACACACGCGAAGAAGACGCACGCGAAGAAGACACACGCGAAGAAGACACACACGAAGAAGACACACACGAAGAAGACACACACGAAGAAGACACACACGAAGAAGACACACACGAAGAAGACACACACGAAGAAGACACACATGACGAGCTTTTAGAACAAGGAAATGTAAATTAAACTGGTTATACACAATCTTCTAAACCAATATAATGACGTTGAGTTAAGATGACACACATATACATACAGAAATAGTGACACACAAAGACAAACAATAATATATAGAAACACTGACACACGGTGACTCACAAAAGACACATAATAAAAAGACCCACAAAGACACACACTGTAACATAGTGGTCACATATTGGAACACAGTAGTCAGACACTGGAAAATAGTAGTCACACACTAGAACACAGTAATCACACACTAGAACACAGTAGCCACACACTAGAACATAGTAGTCAGACACTAGAACACAGTAGTCACACATTGGAACACAGTAGTCTCTACTGGAACAGAGTAGTCTATACTGGAACACAGTAGTCTATACTGGAACACAGTAGTCACACATTGGAATACAGTAGTCTATACTGGAACACAGTAGTCACACACTAGAACATATTAGTCAGGCACTAGAACACAGTAGTCACACATTGGAACACAGTAGTCTATACTGGAACACAGTAGTCTATACTGGAACACAGTAGTCACACACTAGAACACAGTAGTCACACACTAGAACACAGTAGTCACACATTGCAACACAGTAGTCACACATTTGAAAACTAAGCCACACATTGGCACACAAAGACATACAGCATTGAAACAAAAAGCCACACACACACATACACACACGCACATTAACACAGCCACTTACGCACATAACTTCTTACCCCGTCTTCATCCTCTATAATTTCCTTGCCTATTGAGGCTAAAGCAGTCCACTTGCAGTTGGTCGAGGCTCGGACTGCACATCGCTTGTGGGCCTTGAACTTGCACACTGGAGACACGGAGAAAACACGTCACCAATGGAGCTATGAAGCAAGACTGGGTGATACATAGTGATCACTCTGATGCGCAAAGAGGCATGGGAGGTAGGGAGGAGGAGGCACGGGAGGTAGGGAGAAGGAGACACGGGAGGTAGGGAGAAGGAGGCACGCGAAGTAGGGAGAAGATATAGAACTAGCGTATCCTGGGATTAATGTAGGTTAGACCATCGCCTGGGGACGGCGTGGCCTAGTGGTTAAGTGGCACGGCTCACAACCGGAAGGTGCTAGGTTCGATCCCCATCACAGCACCGACCGTTACCCCGGTGAAGCAAACCCTTAGAAAATGCAGGAGGAAGCAGAGCCTTACATAAAATGCATGCTGAAGTCGGATGCACTGGGCCGACAGGCGCAAAATAAAAACCGCACACCGCAACGCACACCGCCTTGGGGATTAGAGAAATAAGGCAAACGCAAAAAAAATAAAATAAAATAAGACCATCGCCTCGTCATGTTGGAGATTGACGATTAACACAAAGATTCCATGTACACTGCATGTACAAGGATCATTGGCAGTAGAAAATATAAACAAGTGGGCTGTTAGCCCCTCTCAGTGCAAAATCTGAAAAATTAATGAAAGTCACCAAATACGCAATATACTTTTGCAAAATACAAAATGTCCTACGGATAGCTATTAGCTACCTCTCAGCAGGCATGGTTTGTCTGTTTGAACACCAGGATTCCAAGTACTCCAAGTACTACATGTCACATGGTTGGTTAGGTGGGGCTAAATGTTACATAGTTGGTTGGTTAGATTGGGGTTACATGTCACAGAGCTGGTTGGTTAGGTGGGGCTATATGTCACAGAGCTGGTTGTTTAGGTGGGGCTACATGTCTCAGAGTTGGTTGGTTAGGTTGGGGCTACATGTCACAGATATGGTTGGTTAGGTGGGGCTATATATCACAGAGCTGTTTGGTTAGGTGGGGCTAAATGTCTCAAAGCTGGTTGGTTAGGTGGGGCTACATGTCACAGAGCTGGTTGGTTAGATGAGGGCTAAATGTCTCAAAGCTGGTTGGTTAGGTGGGGCTACATGTCACAGAGCTGGTTGGTTAGATGAGGGCTAAATGGCACATAGTTGATTGGTTAGGTAGGGCTACATGTCACATAGCTGGTTGGTTAGATAGGGCTACATGTCACAGAGCTGATTGGTTGGGTGGGCTACATGTCACAGAGCTGGTTGTTAGATGGGGGCTACATGTCACAGAGCTGGTTGGTTAGGTGGGGGATACATGTCACATAGCTGGTTGGTTGGGTGGGCTACATATCACAGAGCTGGTTGGTTGGGTGGGCTACATATCACAGAGCTGGCTCGTTGGGTGGGCTACATGTCACAGAGCTGGTTGGTTGGGTGGGCTACATGTCACAGAGTTGGTTGGTTTGGTGGGCTACATATCACAGAGCTGGTTGGTTGGGTGGGATACATATCACAGAGCTGGTTGGTTTGGCGGGCTACATGTCCCAGAGTTGGTTGGTTGGGTGGGCTACATGTCACAGAGTTGGTGGTTTTGGGTGGGCTACATATCACAGAGCTGGTTGGTTGGGTGGGCTACATGTCACAGAGCTGGTTGGTTGGGTGGGCTACGTGTCACAGAGCTGGTTGGTTGGGTGGGCTACGTGTCACAGAGCTGGTTGGTTAGGTAGGGGATACATGTCACAGAGCAGGTTGGTTAGATGAGAGCTAAATGGCACAGAGCTGGTTGGTTAGGTAGGGCTACATGTCACATAGCTGGTTGGTTAGTTAGGTCTACATGTCACAGAGCTGGTTGGTTGGGTGGGCTACGTGTCACAGAGCTGGTTGTTGGGTGGGCTACATGTCACAGAGCTGGTTGTTGGGTGGGCTACATCTCACAGAGCTGGTTGGTTGGGTGGGCTACATGTCACAGAGTTGGTTGGTTGGGTGGGCTACGTGTCACATAGTTGGTTGGTTGGGTGGGCTACATGTCACAGAGCTGGTTGGTTGGGTGGGCTACACGTCACAGAGCTGGTTGGTTGAGTGGGCTAAATGTCACAGAGTTGGTTGGTTGGGTGGCCGTGTGAAAAAATGTGAAGGGATAAACTGGCGGGTCGATGATTTGATGGTTGATTGAACCAATGGGTGGATGAGTAGATGGATAACTGGATTGTCTGATACATTAGTGGAATGGTGGGTGGATTGGTTGATCTATTGATAGACGGATATATGAATGGATAGATAGATGTATAAATGGATTTATAAATATATATATAAATATATTTATATGACAAGAAATATACAAGGCAAGACAAGATACGATAAGATATAAGATAAGATAGATCGATAGATGAGACCAGCATTACATATGAAAACGCTAGTGAACGAGAGAATATGAGAAAACACGTCTAGAGATGGATGTCTGTCTAGAGATGGCTGTCTGTCTCTTGTGTAAGCCAAAGCGTGGGTGTTTTACAGGAAGTCTGGCGGCGAGGTGACCTCTGACCTTTCCAACGTGAACAGAGATGGGAGGTAAGTTCAATACTAACGATCAGAAAGGGAAACGGGCAGTGGATATTTTCTCCTTCTTTCTCTCTCACTCTGCGTGTGTGTTTGTGAAAGAGTGAGCGAGAGGGTTTGTTTGAGAGAGAGAAACAGAGTGCCACCGTTTCTTTTTGTTAGTGTGTCTGTCTATGTGTGTGTCACTGTTGTGGTGTGCGTGTGTGTGTCGGTGTCGCAGTGTGTGTCTGTCAGTCGGTGCGTATCGGAATTGGGGTGGAGTTATTGGCAGAGGGTGGTGTGTTAGCGTGTGTATGTCTGCCGATACTACGAGTGTATCAGTCCATACCGTTGTGTCTGTGTGCGCGTTTCTGTGTGCGTTGACAGTGTCACGAATGCGTATTTGTGTATGTCTGTCAGTCGGTGTCGCTCTGTGTGTGTGTGTGTTGTGTGTGTGTGTCACTCGATGCCGTATTGTATGTGCGTGTTTGTGTTCTTTGTCAATCAGTACCGCTGGATATGTGTGTGTGCGTGCGCGCGAGAAGGCACATGGACAAGTCTGTATAGATATGTATGTGACCGTTCATACCTTTGTTGACCACAGCCAGGAAGGAACCAGCTGTAACACGATTAATACAGAGATTTGTGGTAAGAGTGGATATTGAACAACTATCTTCTTCATTGTTGGAGCGGCTTACATGTGTCGAGTAACGGCTTGTTCAACCTCCGATCAAGTTGCTTACTGTTGTTAGTGTCAAAACAAGTTTAATAGATTGTTTCCCGCTGGTGTCAAGTCAGTACTCCTGTACGGAGCAGAGACTTGGAGAACTGAGTGGTCTCAGGGTAAGACGTCGGCTTGGGGTGCTGGAGGTTGCGGGTTCAAATCACGGTGCGTACCGTTACGACTTTTGTCCTCTGAACACTTAGTAAACTCTTCCATGACTCGCAGCGCCCAATCTCTCACAACCCCCCCTCTCCCACCCCCTCTCTATCCTCTCTCTCTCTATCTGTGTCCCCGCCTCCCCTTCCCTATTATTAGATGCCTGTTCTTATACTCCAAGATCCGGCACCTCCCCACCCCCTCTCTCTATCTGTGTCCCCACCTCCCCTTCCCTTTTATTAGATGCCTTTTCTTACACTCCAAGATCCGGCACCTCCCCACCCCCTCTCTCTATCTGTGTCCCCACCTCTTTTTCCCTATTATTAGATGCCTGTTCTTACACTCAAAGATCCGGTACCAACCATCTCCCGTATTCTCCAGCTACCCTGGTCTCACCCCTGTACCAGATGAACACGTTTAAGGATGTAGCCATGACGTGAGCAATCCTGACAGACAGGTACCTCAGACATTGGCCCGGAACAGCGGCTGTGACATGGCAACCAGAGTGATGCTAAAAATAGCTTTGTGCCTTTTCTTAGACCGCACTGCGGCTATTTTTAGGCGCCGGAACACACAAAACTCTAACCCACTAACCCAGATTCAGTAGACTTTTAAGGGTGTCAGCTTTGTTAGCCCTCTCCAGAACTTTCTTTTAATAGTCCCTTCCTTCCGCTAGTGGAATGAATCTTTTTGTTCATTTTCTTAGGAAAACAAGAAACTGTTTGCCCGATTGTTCTCATTGCTGGTGTCGCCGGGGGGAGTTTCGAGGAAGGGGGGAGAGCGGTGATAAGGATGAAGAATAAAGACAGTCTGAGCCTGTTATCATCACGTCAGGTATATGCTGTTTTTGTATTTTTATAGCTGATAAAAAAACAACACACAAAATAACTATTACAGAGGAATTGAACTCGTTGCTCCTTTGTCATGAGACACGTGTTCTACCACAAAATATCCAGCTCTTCTTTTGATACCAGGGAAATCGGGTTTTAAATCATTCACTTGCTAAGGGTCTGAAAGGGGAGGAAATAATAATAACACTGTAACCTGCAACGCATGTCGTATTATATGGCTTGGATTGGCTTCGTTCGTTCTCGATCTCCCGCAACCAAACCATGAAAGGGCTTAAGTAGCAGAATGTAGCCCAGAGAACGGAATGGGTTGTGTCGTAGTTTACAGTTTGACTGCGATATTTGCACCTTTCGGTCCAACACATCCGACTTCAGCAAGCATTTTTTGAGTACCGGGTTAGCATTCCCTCTTCGATCCCTTCTCCGTAGCCAGTCTGCCCTGCAGCAGCCTGTTATCCAGGATCACCGCGTGGAGGTGTAGAAGGGTCTTGGCAGCTCTGGTTCGCTGGCCCTGACGCTAGCAGTCAGCTATGGGTCGCTGACCACTACAGGTCATGCGCTCTGTCGTATTATATGACTAAGGATGGTTGGGCATGGGACTGGTTACACCATTTGGTACTTACGTCTTTATTGACCCCAAACAAAAAGAAATATTAATTCTTAGCACCAAATTTGAGTTTCTGACGACACAGAAAAGTCAATTCTCTTCAAGACAGACGAGAATGTCTGCACATGCAGCCCCTTATTTCTGCCGCCCTAGCAATGTATATCTGGAGTCTATCAAGATTGGCCTATGATAAGGAGAGTAGCATCCAGTTTCTCAAGCAGTATGACATTATCCATGTTGTCGGACGATGGAATAACAACCATGCTAACTAACCCTAACACTAAACCTAACCATAACCCTAACACTAAACCTAACCATAATCCTAACACTAAACCTAACCATAACCCTAACACTAAACCTAACCATAATCCTAACACTAAACCTAACCATAACCCTAACACTAAACCTAACCATAATCCTAACACTAAACCTAACCATAACCCTAACACTAAACCTAACCATAACCCTAACACTAAACCTAACCATAATCCTAACACTAAACCTAACCATAACCCTAACACTAAACCTAACCATAACCCTAACACTAAACCTAACCATAACCCTAACACTAAACCTAACCATCATCCTAACCTTTAACCCAACCCTTGGCAAAACTGAATATAACCATCTTTTGTACACTTCTGTTTTCATCTAAGACTTTAATTATAAAAAAAATAAATTATGGCGATCTCTCCTGCCACTTACCCGAAATTGAAGGTCACGTGACGTACGATGGGAACCCAGGGAACTCTGTTTGGGGTGAATTAAGGCGCAAGTACCCAGCATTTTTCTATAGATAGCATAAGCCATGAAGTAAAAACAAAATTAAAGATCTCTACATCTGCGATTATTTAAATGTAGTTTTGAGCTGCACGACAAAGATCAAAGATTACTCCCCACCGGACATGATTTGAGCCTGTCTGAAGAGGATGGCGTGAAAAAACATTCTGTGAGTTGGAGAATCTTCTACCCTAGCGTAGTTAAATAAATAGCTGTGCTGGACCAAGATGCAGCCCTCAATAAGCAGCGAGTGGCTCATACCAGGCCACTTACATCAGGGTTAGTGAGTAATAGCTGACCCCGACCCCACTTCGCATCTACGTGGCGACCCTGAAAACTGGCTGCACTAGGATAGGGATCACAGTGGGAAGACATCCTCGGTACTTAAGAAAGGTAATTTAAATCGGATGTGCCTGGCTGACGGTCGTAGATAAGGCAGCCTCGCTGTAAACTACGACACAGCTTCTTTTTTCAGAACGAGCACTGAAGAAATCGCTTTGCCAGTCGCTTGTCCTCATAAACTCCCAGTGTGGCAGTAAGCCTTTCCTCGTGTGTGTCACGCATACAACCCATTGGAAAAGCTGTAAACTCCATATGTAACCCAATAACTAAAACAACTCGGAAAGGGGAGAGAATGCTGATCAAACAGTGTGGAATAGTACGATCAAAATAGATAGCAGAACCACCATTCCCAACACACCCCAAGGATCCTTCAACCTTGACCGCGCGAGATGGTAAGGTTACTTGATAAAAGACAACACATTAGGTATCTCTCAGATACGAGAGCTAAAATTATATAATAATTACGACAATGCACTCGTATTTAATTTCATTTACTTACTAATATCCGATTTCCGTATATATTTTCCAAGTCTGCAGGCTAAATCGATTTAGCATATCATTTTCGGACATATTGACCTGATTTGTAGAGAAGCCAGAACTTGGTCTCGGATCAATTTTCTATTACGTGAAACTTGAGACCACATCAATTTTTCTGCAAAGGCGTGTATATAATCAATTTTCTATTATTGAAAGTCTAAAATCAGTTTTGTAACAGAAATAATTTAATATAATATGATAAGGGAATAACAGAAAGAATATCCTGCCCTAGGCCTCAAGAAACAGATATCCTTCCCATGAACCCCAGGAAACAGATATTCTTTATGTGAGCCCCCCAAAAAACAGATATCCTTGTGGGCCTAAAAAAACAGATATCCTTGTGGGCCTAAAAAGACAGATATTCTTCCCCTGGGCCTAAAAAAACAGATATCCTTGTGGGCCTCAAGATACTGATATTCTTGTGGGCCTCAAGAAACAGATATCCTTTACGTGGTCTCAAGAAACTGATATCCTTGTGGGCTTCAAGAAAGAGATATCCTTTATATGGGCCTCAAGAAACATATATTCTTTATGTGGGCATCAAGAAACAGATATCCTTTATGCGGGCCTCAAGAAACAGATATCCTTTATGTGGGCCTCAAGAAAAATATATCCTTTATGTGGGCATCAAGAAACAGATATCCTTTATGTGGGCATCAAGAAACAGATATCCTTTATGTGGGCCTCAAGAAAAATATATCCTTTATGTGGGCCTCAAGAAACAGATATCCTTTATGTGGGCCTCAAGAAAAATATATCCTTTATGTGGGCCTCAAGAAACAGATATCCTTTATGTGGGCATCAAGAAACAGATATCCTTTATGTGGGCCTCAAGAAAAATATATACTTTATGTGGGCCTCAAGAAACAGATATTGTTGTTGAGGACTTCAAGAAAGAGACTAGGACGAACCTTTAATTTTTTTTTTTACATCATTATTTGTATCTGTCTCTCAATCATTCTCAAGTCATCCTGTTAGATTTTCTATTGTTATTGACGCACAGTGGTAGTTCATTGACGGACATTATTATTGACGCGCAGTGGTAGTTCATTGACTTACATTGTTATGAGATAACCTAAGGATGTTCCGCTTCTGATCTGGTGTGTATTCGGTATTTGATTTACTTCTTTTCAAAACATGTGATGTCATGCGACATGGTCTGGTGATGTCATGTGCAAGTGATGTCATACCCTAGTGATGTCATACTCTCGTGATGTCATGGTCTGGTGATGTCATGCCCTATTTATGTCATGCCCAAGTGATGTCATGCCCAAGTGATGTTATGCCCTAGAGATGTCATGCCCAAGTGATGTCATGCTCTAGTGATGTCATGCCCAAGTGATGTCATGATCTGGTGATGTCATGCCCAAGTGGCGTCATGGTATGGTGATGTCATGCCCAAGTGATGTCATGCTCTGGTGATGTCATGATCTGATGATGTAATGCCCAAATGATGTCATGGTATGGTGATGTCATACCCAAGTGATGTCATACTCTGGTGATATCATGCCCTGGTGATGTCATACTCTGGCGATGTCATGCCCTGGTGATGTCATGCTCTGGTGATGTCATGCCCTAGTGATGTCATGTTCTGGTGGTGTCATGCTCTGGTCGATGACATTATGTAACTTAGCTCGGAGATTTAATCTCATACGATGCTATTTTTCTCCCCATTGCTTTGGCCATAGACCAGGTGTTCTCAACCAGGTGCTAGAAGCACAGCGGCCATCTTGACATTTGTTGCTCGCTCTATGCAAGTAAAAAGATGCTCTCGAGCACCTGCGCTTATGAGGCCCTTTGTTTTCAATTCAGCTTTGTTTTGTAAAGCCTAACAAATAGTGTTGCTGTCCATCCATAATATTTTAGGCGACCTGAAAGTTGTTAAGTTCCGCGTCTGCTACCAGTAAACGTTACCGCTCTATGTTCGGAAATATTTCCTACTGCTGACTTGATTCGGGGGTTTTCCCGATGATAATAAGGGTCAGCGTTGTGTTGCATCATGGGTACTTGAATTAATAGATCTCCAGTTTTCCTTAGCGCTGAAATATTTTTTGAAAAGGAGAAATTCATAACCTTTTGGGGAGCAGAAAATACAAATAAAAGTTTACAAATACTGCGGAATGTTTCTATCAAATGTCTGGCTACGTTTGAGACTCCCTACCTGTGTGAAAGAGCTTTCTCACGTATGAAATACCTCAAGAACAAAGCACGATCAAGACTAACTGATTCACATCTGCAAGACTGTTTACGTGTAGCTACAAGCGACGGGACATTGGACATCACTGAACTTCTGACGTGTAGCTACAAGCGACGGGACATTGGACATCACTGAACTTCTGACGTGTAGCTACAAGCGACGTCTCCTTGTACATCACTCAACTTCTGACGTGTAGCCTACACGCAACGGGACATTGGACATCACTGAACTTCTGACGTGTAGCTAAGCGACGGGACATTGGACATCACTGAACTTCTGACGTGTAGCTACAAGCGACGGGACATTGGACATCACTGAACTTCTGACGTGTAGTTACAAGCGACGGGACATTGGACATCACTGAACTTCTGACGTGTATCTACAAGCGACGTCTCCTTGGAGATCACTGAACTTCTGACGTGCAGCTACAAGCGACTTCTCCTTGTACATCACTGAACTTCTAAAGTGGCTTTCAAGCTCAAGGATGTAATTAACCAGTGGAGTGTTTTAAAAATCTATTGGTTTATTAAAAAAAAATGAAACCCATAAGATTTATTTATGTTCTCGCACTTAATATTATACGTGAACGGTGCTCGAAATCTTAAAAGGTTGAGACTGCGTCAGGGACTCCTGGCCGTCTGACTGCGTCAGGAACTCATGGCTGTCTGACTGCGTAGGGACTCATGGCTGTCTGACTGTGACAGGGACTGATGGCTGTTTGACTGCGTCAGGGACTCATGGCTGTCTGACTGCGTCATGGACTCATGGCTGTTTGACTGCGTCAGGGACTCATGGCTGTCTGGCTGCGTCAGGGACTCATAGCTGTCTGACTGTGTGAGGGTCAGTGAACCAGAGCGGTCCAAGACCAAATTCCGCTGGCAACAAGTTGCTATGGAAACACGCGGCATCCCTACAGCCTCGCTGAGAGAACATGGATCGAAGACGGAAGGCAAACCAGGCGCTAATAACGCGCCGTGCTGAAACTGAATGTGTCGGGCCGAAGAGTCCAGATATCGCAGCCTCGCTGTAAAAGGTAAAGGTCAGTCCCATGGCAACAACTGCCGTCAGGGATGAAGATAACTCTTCATGTACTCAGTCGCAGCTTGTGTGAAGTGGTGTGGCCAGTTCCCCCCCTTGCTGTTATTATCTTCCCCAACTCATACGTTAGATACCCATTTACAGCTGGGTCGACTGGAGGAGCTGTCGAACCAGACACGGACGATGGAAGAAAAAGAAGATGAAGATACAAAGGGGGAACAATAAGAAAAAGAAGAAGAAGAAAAAAGAAGATAATCAGACAGATGAAGAATAAGAAGGAAAAGAAAATGCGAAAGAAGAAGAAGCATAAGATGAGAAAGAAGAAGGAGAAGAACAAGAAGAAGATGATGCAAAGGAAGAAGAAGAAAATTGGAAAGAAGAAGCAGATAAGAAAGAAAAAGAAGAAGACAATGAAGAAGTAGAAGATGATAAAGAAGAAGAAGAAAAATCAGAAGAAAACGAAAAAACAGAAATAGACGAAGAAGAAGAAGATGAAGAAGAAAAAGGAGAAGAAGATGAAGAAGAAAAAGAAGGAGAATAAGATGAAAAAGAAGAAGAACAAGAAGTAGAAGATGAGATAGAAGGAGAAGAAAAAGAAGAAGAAGAAGAAAGAATAGAAGAAGGAGAAGAAAGAAAGATATAGAAGAAGAAGAAGAAGAAGAAGGAGAAGGAGAAGATGAGATAGAAGGAGAAGAAGAAGAAAAAGAAGAAGAGGAAGAAGATATAAAAGAGGAAGAAGATATAAAAGAAGAAGAAGAAGAAGCACCAACATAGAAACGCTACAATTGCAACACAGTGAAAAATACAGCGTATCCATACACACTGAAGGATACACGATAATGAGGAAGCATTTAAACTAGCCAGGACACAAAGAATAAACTAAAGAAATGGAAACAACATATGGACAAGTTAAACAAAAATTATTAAGAAAATGTCACAGAGAAGAGTCAGTTTCTGGTAAAACAGACGCACATATCTCATTAACATAACAAGCTCATGCGTCACAGAGAAGAGTCAGTTTCTGGTAAAACAGACGCACATATCTCATTAACATAACAAGCTCATGCGTCACAGAGAAGAGTCAGTTTCTGGTAAAACAGACGCACATATCTCATTAACATAACAAGCTCATGCGTCACAGAGAAGAGTCAGTTTCTGGTAAAACAGACGCACATATCTCATTAACATAACAAGCTCATGCGTCACAGAGAAGAGTCAGTTTCTGGTAAAACAGACGCACATATCTCATTAACATAACAAGCTCATGCGTCACAGAGAAGAGTCAGTTTTTGGCAAAACAGACGCACATAACTCATTAACATATAACAGCTCATGCGTCGTCCAATGTTTACCACGGTTAAGGAAACGGCAATTTAAGAGCGCGCAGCCAAGAAGAAAAGAAAGTTGGTGCTTACGTCTTAAGTTAATGATGGGTTGTCTAACCAGCGGTGACAGTTGGGATGTCACGGCGAAGGCTCTCCAACACATAGCTTCAATTTCTCTAGAGATGAATCCATCCACGAGTATGTGTTACTGAGACCAGACAGGGGAGCGAAGAATAATTACTGTAATCTGGCAGAATATCGGAGGAGGCGACTGCGCGGGGTAGGGCATGTAGCCAACTACCCGGCCCTCTAGAACCTATAAACTACAAGGGGATGAAAGAAGACCTCTGGATCACACGGTAACAGAGGAGACACTAAGTCAAATGAGGCTAACGAGGGTTGGGCGTGGCGCTGGCTGTCACACATCATATTGCACCTTATCCTGGGAATCAGTCCGGCAGATGTGCTATATGCGAAGAAGCCAACAATATTAAGTTTGCCCCCCCCCCCTCCCTCGATCTTTTGCAACAATTTTACGTCTTTGGTTAGTCCATCTAGACATCGCATAAGTAGGCGAACCCCGTTGCTGTCACATCCTGTAGAAATTATCAGCCAGGACACGGCACGTCTCGGACGCCGGGTCGCCTAAAAACTGTTGCTATAGCGCCTAAGATTTCCGGACCAGTGACGTACTTACTTGGTTAATTTCGCTGCATATCGTTTTCATCCATCGCTACATCTGGTTCCCACAATGTCTAACTTGGCTCCTATATTGTCTAACCTGGCTCCTATATTGTCTCACCTGGCTCCTATATTGTCTAACCTGGCTCCTATATTGTCTAACCTGGCTCCTATATTGTCTTACCTGGCTACTATATTGTCTAACCTGGCTCCTATATTGTCTTACCTGACACTAACATTTATTTTCCAACCTGTCTTTTACATTTTCTAATTTTGGCTTACATTTTCTAACCTTGGCTCTTACATTTTCTAACCTGTCCCTTACATTTTCTAACCTGGCTCTTACATTTATTGTCTAACCTGTCTCTTACATTTTCTAACCTGGCTCTCACATTTA
Source organism: Ariolimax columbianus (assembly GCA_036924085.1). Classification (NCBI taxonomy): domain Eukaryota; kingdom Metazoa; phylum Mollusca; class Gastropoda; order Stylommatophora; family Arionidae; genus Ariolimax; species Ariolimax columbianus. The sequence continues at coordinate 33,439,996 of JAVGWX010000021.1, read as the reverse complement.
TTGTCTAACCTGTCTCTTATATTTCTAACCTGTCTCTCACATTTATTGTCTAACCTGTCTCTTACATTTCTAACCTGGCTCTTACATTTATTTTCTAGCCTGGCTCTTACATTTATTGTCTAACCTGTCTATTATATTTTCTAACCTGGCTTTTACATTTTCTAACCTGGCTTTTACATTTTCTAACCTCGCTCGTACGTTTTCTAACCTGGCTTTTACATTTATTTTCTTACCTGGCTCTTACATTTTCTAAACTGGTTTCTACATTTTCTAATCTGGCTTATACATTTTCTAACATGTCTCATACATTTTCTAATAGAAAACGCAAGACCCCATCAAGCCACCAAAACTGTAGCAGTTATTGATCAATTGCATGAAAAGGTAATGCCACACCCGTCTTAAAGTCCCGGCTTAGCTCCGAGTGATTTTCACATTTTCCCCCCTCTGAAAAAGCATCTCGGAAGACAAAAGTTTCACACTGACGACAAAAGTGTGCCAGGAAGTTTTCAATCGCCAAGGGACCAGCCAACATAATTCTACGCTATCAGAATAGAGGCTCGTACCCAGATGGGACAAACGTGTTGCAGTAGCAGGTAACTCCGTCGAACAATAGTACAGCTAATTTAAATTATCTTTCATAGTTGTCTAGACATTACTTCAGCTCGGATACTTTCTGGAGGATGATGGTACAAGAAGGTTTCTACACTCTGTGATAAGAGAACGGTTGGTAAAACATGAAGTAGCTAGCGAATTCTTTCATCTTCGGTAGAAATACTTCTGATGTTCTTGAACTTTGAATTTCTCTTACAATGGATCCCACATCACATCACATTACATCACTTTCGGTGTCAGTCTGGCCTGTATGCCGTATGATAGGAAGCCAACAACATGTGGTATGTATGACAGGAAGCCAACAACATGTGGTATGTATGACAGGAAGCCAACAACATGTGGTATGTATGACAGGAAGCCAACAACATGTGGTATGTATGACAGGAAGCCAACAACATGTGGTATGTATGACAGGAAGCCAACAATATGTGGTATGTATGGCAGGAAGCCAACAACATGTGGTATGCATCTCGATCCTACGCTGTGCTGTACCAGAGCGATCTAGATCTTTTGTCAAACCATCACGTCATCCCATAGATGGGTGAACCTGTGGACGCGTACAACCATAAGCCAAACAAAACATCGTTCGATGTTTCCATCTGTTGTCAGGCATGCGGAGATTCACTTGATCGTCTAACCAGGGAGAAGACAACAAGATCAGATTGATTGACAAGTCAACAACCTGAGACTGACAACTGAGGGATACAGTCAGAGTAACCATCGGGAAATTATGTCATACATATGATGCAGAAATTTGGGCAATCAATGTGGAAACTGAGGAACTGTTGAACACCAATGTCGGGTAATCAAGGTGGCAACTGAGGAACTGTTGAATACCAATGTCGGTTCACAACCTGTAGTATTTGTGACAGATGCACGATTAGATCTCCAAGCACCGAAGTCCGGGAAACTGCCAGGTCTACAGGTTCTGCTGTCTGAAATGAGCAACCAGCACAAGATCGTCATGCAGTAGATACTTCCAATTGTGGAATACCAGGAAACGAGAGAGCAGACCGACTGGCAAAGGATGGTGCTGCAGACAAGCAACCAGATGTACCAGTTACATACCAACTGAAGATTAGGATGATCAAATCAATCAGAAAGCCACCAACACCAGACGATTACCATAAGATGAACAGACAAAAGCAAACTGTTGTGTTGCGCCTTGGAACAGGACACAGCCGACTCCGCAGCCACATCCACACAGAAATGAAGATTGTCAACTCAGCCATGTGTACATACAGACAGGCATCCCCAGATCGCAGAGCACATACTACAGAACTGCTCCGATTATAATACACGGAGAAAATCGCACTGGCCTTTAGAAACAACACTGGAAGAGAAACTTGGTGGACCTTTATATAAGAGACAACATTGCAGATATAGACATACTTTCAAGCGAACGAAAGAAGAATAGAGAAGCCAACGACCTGAGACCGTCAACTGATGTCATTGGCTATATTCAATTTAACGTCTGAGAATATAAGGGGAAAATAATAACACCCGGCAATGGAAAGGTAGTTTGTTAAAAGAGGCATAGATGGCGTCTAACAGGCTGCGGGTCTACTTTGCTCTAGTGCTTGAGTCTATTAAGATGGACTCGCACATCGGTTAACCACACTCTGCGGCACTTGTCCCAACACAGCGGAGTAATAAGCTGCTCAAGCCTAGCCAGCTAAGCAGAAAATCCTCATCCCTGCTATATATTGCTCACGCCAGAGCTGGGACCTGCACAGGGCTATCTACTTTTGTAGAAGTACAGGTCGACTAAGACTTAAGAGAACCATTTTTGTTGTTTTTGTTGTTTTTGTTGTTGAATGTCCACGTTGAAGACGTTGACTCTTGTGTGGTTCCTGACCAGGACATAAGCTGGCGGGTTACAGTAGTTTTCCTGACATGCTGAATGTGCTGATGAAGGGTAACCGAAGTCCTCCAGGTGGTTGTGCTATCCTTGGATTCATCTGTGTGACGCTCAATGCTATTTTATACACATGGCTCACGTGACACAAACCTCATTAGCTAGGCCGAAACAGTTTGTTGCCAGGGACAACTGCACGAAAGCAAGGTGGGGTATTGGTTAGTAAGTTTCACCTGACCCTGGCTAACATTATCTGATCAGTATGTTTCACATGAACCCGACTAACATAACCTGATCAGTATGTTTCACATGACCCCGACTAACATAACCTGATCAGTATGTTTCACATGACCCCGACTAACATAACCTGATCAGTATGTTTCACATGACCCCGACTAACATAACCTGATCAGTATGTTTCACATAACCCCGACTAACATAACATGATCAGTATGTTTCACATAACCCCGACTAACATAACATGATCAGTATGCTTTGACGTTGATTTTCTATCCCTCTATGAAAATATAAACCACCTCGGACTGACAGTTTCATTAGATACATTCAAGCTGACATCGTAGTGGATGGAAACAATCAGGAACAGAACATTCAGGTCAATGAGAGAAAGAACAATCAGGTCAATGCGAGAAAGAACAATCAGACCAATGAGAGAAAGAACAATCAGGTCAATGCGAGAAAGAACAATCAGACCAATGAGAGAAAAAACAATCAGACCAATGAGAGAAAGAACAATCAGACCAATGAGAGAAAGAACAATCAGACCAATGAGAGAAAGAACAATCAGACCAATGAGAGAAAGAACAATCAGGTCAATGAGAGAAAGAACAATCAGGACAATGAGAGAAAGAACAATCAGACCAATGAGAGAAAGAACAATCAGGTCAATGCGAGAAAGAACAATCAGACCAATGAGAGAAAGAACAATCAGGTCAAAGCGAGAAAGAACAATCAGACCAATGAGAGAAAGAACAATCAGACCAATGAGAGAAAGAACAATCAGACCAATGAGAGAAAGAACAATCAGACCAATGAGAGAAAGAACAATCAGACCAATGAGAGAAAGAACAATCAGACCAATGAGAGAAAGAACAATCAGACCAATGAGAGAAAGAACAATCAGACCAATGAGAGAAAGAACAATCAGGTCAATGCGAGAAAGAACAATCAGACCAATGAGAGAAAGAACAATCAGACCAATGAGAGAAAGAACAATCAGGTCAATGCGAGAAAGAACAATCAGACCAATGAGAGAAAGAACAATCAGACCAATGAGAGAAAGAACAATCAGACCAATGAGAGAAAGAACAATCAGACCAATGAGAGAAAGAACAATCAGACCAATGAGAGAAAGAACAATCAGACCAATGAGAGAAAGAACAATCAGACCAATGAGAGAAAGAACAATCAGACCAATGAGAGAAAGAACAATCAGACCAATGAGAGAAAGAACAATCAGACCAATGAGAGAAAGAACAATCAGACCAATGAGAGAAAGAACAATCAGGTCAATGAGAGAAAGAACAATCAGACCAATGAGAGAAAGAACAATCAGACCAATGCGAGAAAGAACAATCAGGACAATGAGAGAAAGAACAATCAGACCAATGAGAGAAAGAACAATCAGGTCAATGAGAGAAAGAACAATCAGACCAATGAGAGAAAGAACAATCAGACCAATGAGAGAAAGAACAATCAGATCAATGAGAGAAAGAACAATCAGGTCAATGAGAGAAAGAACAATCAGACCAATGAGAGAAAGAACAATCAGACCAATGAGAGAAAGAACAATCAGACCAATGAGAGAAAGAACAATCAGGACAATGAGAGAAAGAACAATCAGACCAATGAGAGAAAGAACAATCAGGACAATGAGAGAAAGAACAATCAGACCAATGAGAGAAAGAACAATCAGACCAATGAGAGAGTGTCCCACAAATAAACTCCAACAGACTGCCAATGTCAAGGTTCTGGTACTAGCGACTGGAAACAAGCAGTCTCGTTATCTGGTTCTAGCAGATTTACTGTCATCTGCGCATCCAGGGGACGTGGTTGATGGCCAGCTCTTGATTTAAAAGGGTCTAATTAAAACGTGACGTCATTAGCACCATTTTATCTCTAATGCATTCATCAGGACATTCCCACGAAAGCCGTACCAGGACCGGATACAGTCGCTGCTCTTAAACATACAAGCTAGCAGGGTTGAAACACCTGAGAGACGTAATAGAGGTAAAACGGTAGTTAGATAGCCGGCATTGTCGTCCGTGATGACGTTTTAAAGGCATTTATATAGGAGGTCATATTGAGTTAAGGTGACCAGTTTCCTTGCTAAATTCATTGGTATTCCTAACTTTGAGTCAGTGGCAAATTAATAGCTGGGTAGAATGAAGCGAGTCGTTGCTAGGAAACTATTTGATGTACATTTGGAGTGAGGACTAAGCGCTCTAGCTACCCGTTTGATCTTTTGATAGCAGCATAACATGTACATATAGACCAGGCCGAAGTACATTTAGTCTAAGCAAGATTAATTAATCAACCGTTACACGCGAGTTACTTAACAACGGAAGATCTTTCTTAATATAGATCAGGGCTAGGCAGTCTAATCAAGATTAGTCAACTTATTTTTCTTCTTCTTCTTGTGATAACATCTTTGATATTTGTCAGACAAGTTTCCCTGATAAACTTTACCGGTGCTCGCTGCTGTCGCTTTTTCTTTCTCTTGTTTCTTCTTGTACCTCTTTTTTCCTTTTTCTTTTTATTCCTTCTTTCTTTCTTCTTCTTCCTTATTCTTTCTTCCTTCCTTCTTCTTCCTCCTCCTCATTATTCTTTCATCTACCTGTGCATCTTCGATGTTTATTTACACTGTCAGTCGAGTTCTCGTGATGAACTCGGCCGTTGTTTCGAGCTTGTCTTTTAGCCCCGTACAGTTCTGAGTTTAGTGTTAGATCGTAATGTATCTTCTTTAACTGGCCACACAGGAGGGAATCCTGTAACACATGTGTACTCATTTAGTCCCCATGTCTACAGTTGCGGAGCAGACAGTCGAAGCCTGGTACGCACTATAACAAACGAGTGACTTAATAGTAGTAGTTTCGTCCAAATATAAACCAGGAAACCTTCCATAGAACACATATGTTCACCGATGAAAGTTGCCTCTCACGAAAGCTTGTGCTAAATAACTATATGAATTAGCGGTTGTGGTTTCGAAATGACCCAAACTATCAATGTTGAATAACGTACAAATCCATTTCTGACACATTTTTAGAATGTATTCAATGTTTCTTTTACCCTCGATACAGATAATTAATTGAACTTGCAATATTTTTGGCAATGAAGAG